>SNQJ01S0236059.1:0-13851 GCA_010110895.2 Picea sitchensis
GGGGAGGTGTGATCCAGGGGATCAAATTTTGCTCAAAAATTCAAAGTGTTTAGAATCACTTCAAATTGAACGAGAGCGTAGGCCTCGTCATTATGAATCAACTCGTTTGGGTTCAAATGGACGTCGGGAGCAAGAGATATCACGTTCTGTTCAAAATGACAAATAGGCAAAAAAAAGGGATGCTGACTGTACAGTCCATATGGACGCTAACGTGGTAGGTCGTATGACACGTGGTAGGCAGCTATTGAGACAGTTGGCATGTGACATGGCTTATTGGCAGCGAACGGGATGGAGACACGTGGCCCAATCAATGGTTGCCACGTGTCACATGTTTATTGGATTAAAATCTTTGCTCTTGGAAAGAATCGACCCTGTGACCTCCGGGAAGGGTAAAGCCTTGGGAAAGGCCACCCAACCGGTGCGCCCACATGTGTTACTTAACATATGTATGCATTGTAATATATTTGATTTTGCAAAAATGTGATTTGGGGCGTGAATCGGGCCGGGGCTAATCCTCGGCCCATGGTTATATATATGTATTGCATACGACCGGTGCTACGGGCGGTTAAACCCACCGTAATATTTATGTAACCGTTTTGAACGTGCGCGGTTTGACATATAACATGTGACCAATGTGTATGCGTGCGGTTTAACCCTACGATTTTGTATATGGTTTGAACTTTAGCCCTATTGTGTATTGTGCGCGGTCATGGGGTGACCATGTGCCCACATGCCTTGGTAGTTAAAGGCCGGCGTGTAACCGTTTGACAGTTTGTACCGGTTGTGTGGTTGCACCCGGTGCTAATTTTTTACGCTTAAATATGCGATTGGGCTAGGTTGAGCCAACAAGGATGCGTTTTATAGATGCAGAGACAACAAGTTTGAAGGGGGGACTTCCAGGAAGCCTATCTTCTTCAATTTTTGGCCAAACGAGGTGCCGAAAAAGCCCAGCTAGGGGTTTTTGGACATTTTGGAGCCATTGGAGCAGTCTATTTGGAATTTTGAGCATTGTAAAGTACATTTTTGAGCACTTTGAGAAAATAATACAAATGATCCATTGGAAGCTGGACTAAGAGATGTAGCCCAAGAGAGGGGTGAACTCCTTTGTCATTTGTTTTGTTATGTGTTTTCTGTTCACTGTTATTGTTGTTGTTTATATGCATCTTGAATGAGTAAATCCTATTAAAGTTTTGTTGCAAAGTTGATCCATTTTCATTTTAACACATAAATTTTACTTGCAAATATTTTCAAGAATACAAGTCTTCTTCATTTTTAGATCACCCTACCTACAAATTATTAAATTCACAAGGTGCGGGATGATAGGACCACTAACCTGTCTCTTGCCACTTTTAGTTGGATCGGTAGCCTCATGCTCCCGTAATATTGAAATCTCCTCACAACTATATCACTATCTCAACAATAGTGACAGGTACAAACGAGGTGTGGCATTGTGGGCCTATGCATATATAACCTTTTTCCCAACTTCCGCACTTTGTTACCGAGAACCGGAGCCTCTGTTTTACGATCCATTCTCAACCCTTGATCCTAATCCCACCATATACACATCCACATTCCCCGGGTCATCATATGCACTTGGCCTCAAAGGAGCATTTTTTTCTCCGCGTCGATTCGGGGTACACATTCTCTTTCGGGTTATATCAAATGAATTTTTATATGATCTTTCTCATCGGTCATTTTCACATGAATTATTTGGTTTCTTGTGTCTTTGGTACTTGCTTGTTCGTAAACTTCAAAACCTCTTAGATATGTTTGACACTAGCGTGTAATAATCCCTCTGTATCAATTTCATATCGATCAAACACGATATTTACCTTTGGGATCCCTACATTTCATCTACGATTATCTTCACCTCTCTAGCATTTGAATGCGCCATTTGATATCCATCTCCCCATGAGTTGTCCCATTCATAGTTCCCACCAGGCAACTTGACACTCATGATGATTTCACCTCCTAGGGATGGGAATCCCGATAGTATTTTTCAATTCCGATAAGACCCCATACTTCTTCTCATCATGGTGCTAGATTTCCCAATGGATTCCCAAGTCCTTATCATATTGGTTCTATTGATTGCATCTTCGCATTTTCATTAGCCATCCATCTCATCCCACCATCAATTTGTGCATGCAGGTTGGCCTCCATCCGGTACCTAATGTAAAACCCACTATAGGGGCCCCCACCTCCACCGAGTTCATGCCCGGCTTAGCCCTAATCAGCCAAACTGTATTTCAATGGGGCACTTGTTTGTATATTTGTATGCAACCCAAATCATTCTTTATTTATTTGGCAATTGTATAAAGAATTTGTTTCTAGCATATACATAGATTGTTCATCGTGATCCTTGATAGCCTTCTTTTTCCTGGAAAATGTTGGAGTTATTTGCTTTATAGGTGAATCAATGTATTCGGATGTAATAAAGGAATCGAAAATATTAAATAAGGCCTTTCAGCTACGTAGAATAAAGGCGGATGTAAAGAGGGCTAATAGAAGCTTTCACTTCTAGAGGATATTCCTCTAAATTATTCTCTTGATAGACATATTTAATACAAATAAGGGTCGAGGTATGAAAACCTAACGGTTGGTGTAGCAACGGTGTTGCTCGATTGGAGGTTTCCCTCGAAGAGGCTTGTGAACATTGCTTTTTGGATCAAAGTGTTATTTCTAGTGTTGTTCTTATATCATTTATCTATGTTATGGAGATTATCTTGGGATATTTTCTTGTTATTCTTCCATTTCTAGCATTTTATTTGCGTGCATATTTTATATGGCATCTAGTATCTTACCAGAGTGAGTATCCAGAGCACTTTCAGAAGTGTGGAATTTTTTTCAGTGAGACATATTTAGTATTTAATCCCGCAGTACGTCATGCGTGCATAAACCAGCGGTTAAAGAGGGATTCATCACATACCGGAAATACAAATTGGTTCTTAAGCGCACATTTGTTGGCCACCCTTGTAACCCACAGTGCGGTAGTGCATCGATTAACACATGTGCGGGGATAAACCCTAGATTTCTGACTCTCCTTTAGATAAAATACCTATCATCCCTTGGGACTTCTATAGTGTCGCAAGAGAGCAACACTGGGGAGATACTCTCACAGTACACAGGTAGTTGGGTGAATGCTGACTAAAGTGCGATCTAGCCTCCTCCTTAGTTGAATTGCTCTGAGATATTGGGGTGGGCTACAATTGGACCCTCGCCGCGATATATCCAGTCTGTACAGGTGAAACCCTTGTCTATAGAACCATAAATGCAACCCCTTAGGGGAACATGAACTATAAAAAACATAAAAAAAATTAAGCCGTGAGATCGGCTGCACATCTGTGTTCGGGTTTCAAGTAAATACACATTTCTTAAATTTGGAGTAGTTTGACATTACAGCATTCTCCCCGGAACCAGGTATAATACTTATTTAAAAAAAAGTCACGGAAATTTTTTTCACCATTATTTTGAGACCTATTCCATTAGATTCATCTCTTCTCCTTATCACATTCATACATTTTACGCAAAAATTACGATTGCCAGCTCCCTTTTGGTTCACCCATCCTCATGGCCCTTACCCATAATGTAAGGCGGAGTCTAAGCTGACACCTTGCAATCTAGTTTCTCGAGACCCGAAAGATAAATTAGAAACAAATCATTGCTACTATTTCCTCCCGTGATACATCCATCGATACCACCATAAATGCATCCGTAAAAGCGGTTATGCGATTCTGCAATGGCGGAGTAAAACATGGGCCGACCACCCAACTTGAATGTCTTTGCATCACTCTGCACCAAACTCAAGATCCTCTGGAGTGACTCTTTTCCCGATGCACATACAAAGATTGAAGGTGAAGCCTCTTCCCACATTTCCTTTCCCAGCCCCATCACTTTCAATGGGACATATGCCTTCCAAGGGTGGATGTAACCAATTTTGATGAAAACAAAGCCCACTAGTTGGGTTACCCAAATGGAACAGTATTTCTATCTCTACAACATTCTGGAGTGCTTGTGGAAACTCGGTGTAGTGTTCTCCATCTAGATCAAGAGCGATGGCAATGGGTGGCAATGGAGAAAAACTTCACCGTCAAAGGTATATTACTTGGACCCAATTTGTGGTTGAAATTTATGAATGATTTGACATCGACACCAACCATTTGGGTTGTTTGATAGCCAAACAATGGAGCCTGATAGAAGACTTCATAGCATTTGAACGGCTTTTGAGCGAGAGAGGGCATGGCCCGTGCTTTCTTTTCGAGGAAGTGTTTTATCGGTGGCCTCAAGGAGGAGATTGACTGTGTCCTCCTTGGCTGACCACAAGACTTGAGTGGAAGCTACTAAAAATCTAAAGAAGCACAACAAATTGTTTCCTCTCAAAAGGCAAAGCCTTCCTTTTATCCCTCACCTTAAACCTGTAAATCCCACTACTCCCTACGCCCCATTAAAAGATCCAAAAATTGACTAGGACTAAAATGAAGTAAGCGCTCCAACTCAAAAGGCCCTATGTTATAGTGTGATGAAAAATATTTCCCGGGCCACAAATGTAAGGAACAAAAAGGTTGCATGGCCATCCCCAGGATATTCCGGAAAGGGATGTTGACACTCCCCTTATGCACGAGTCACCAAAAATCCAGCGACGCCAAACCCTGCAGCTCGACCCTCAGAAGTGGAGCGGTCGACTCCCTCAATGCTCTCAGAAGCTATACGCCCCCAAAACCCTCAATTTAGTCGGTTACATCAAGCACCAAAAGGTCATCATTACGGTTGATAGTGGCGTACCCACAATTTTATTCATCTCAGCATTGCCAAAGAAACCCATTGCTACATCCATGCTGCTGTCAACAATTTCCAAATCCTGATTCCCGATGGTGGTTCTATGAAATGTAGCCGGTACAATAATGTGTGTCTCCAAATTGTTGACTACCACCTAAAATCCCATATGTTTTCTATTATTTATGGAAGCCGGTTGTGACATTGTGTTGGAGTGCGGATTGGCTAAGGACTTTGGGTCCCATTCATGGATTTTCAGACTTAACCATGCAATTCGACCAAAGGGAGGCCACCAATATAAATTCAAGGCATCTTGTTGGTTCCTGAGGTCATCAGTTCTCGCCATGGAAAAACTACTCCAAAAAGGTCATTACGAATTGTCATTGCCCAACTCCATACATATGACCACAAAGACACCCCTAGTGCCCCCAGACCTCCAAGCCTTCCTTTCTAAAAATCAAATGGTATTTTACACTCCCCAAGGACTCCTCCTTCCAGGTGGTGTTCATGATCATTCCATTCCACTTGTCCCGAAGCCTTCCCCAATATCGATCCATATCGCCACCCCTTTTGAAAAATGAAATTGAAAAAAAATGGTCAGGAACTCCTTACTGCCAGCGTCATCCCTCCTAGTACGAGCCCTTGCTCCTCTCCAGATAAGTCATGATGCTGAAGAAAGAAGGTTCTTGGAGAATGTGTCGACTTCGTTCTCTCAACAAACTGACCATCAAGACAAATTTCCCATTCAGTCATTGATGACCTCTGGATGAATTGAGTGGCCCAATTCTTTACCAAACTTGATCTTATTTCGGGCTTCCACCAAATACATATGAAAGAGGTCAACATTCCCAAGGCGCATTTACCGCTCATGAGGGCCAGCTATGAGTTTTTGGTCATGCCCTTTTGGTTTAATATGCGCCCCCTCCACCTTTCGAGCCTCATGAACCATGTCTTAGCCCTTTTTCTCCATCATTTGTCTTAGTTTTCTTTGATGAGAATATCCTCATCTATAGAAAAACACGGACATACCATCTTACTCATGTGGATCAAGTTCTCGCCTACTCTCTCAACACCAACTTTTTCACGGAAATGAGTCAAATGTGATTTTGGTGCATCCGAGTAGAATACTTGGGTCATCACGTGGGAAAGGATGGCATCAGGGTGGACCCAAAAGATTGAAGCTATGCGTAGGTGGCTGCACCCATAGACTCTCAAAATCTTGAGTGGATTTTTGGGCCTCCCAGGATATTATCGCAAATTAGATTTAAGAATTATAGAAAGATTGCATCACCTCTCAAGGCTCTTGTTGGGTCTAATTGATGATGTAAATCAGAGTTCAATTTAATTGTCAACCGGGAAGGTAAACTTAGAAGTGCTTCCTAAAATATATAGATCTAGAAGATTCCTAATATGTCAGGATCTTAAAGTCCCCTTACAAGAACATATTCATCAAAATCTCTTTCAACAACTAATCAAACCTAGATCTAACAATTGTCAAGATCTTAAGGTTCTCTTACAAGAACACTGAATTTTAGGATCTCTTCCAATATTAGAACATTTAACAAAAATTAAAAGCTAAAATGAAACAAACCTAAATCTAATAATTGTTTGAGATCTTATGGTTCTCTTACAAAAAACTTTCAAATAAGATCTCCTCCAATATTAGGACATTTAACAAAACTTAAAAGCAGAAATGAAACAAAACTAAATTGGGTTATACCTAAAAGAAGAAAATAAGCATGCAAGTGAGGTCATGGGGGGCCTCCATAAATCCACAAGCACACCACTTCAAAGGAGACTTCAGGATGTAAGAAAATCAAAGTATGATTCTTTATTTCAAAATCTCCATTACAAACCAACTCTAAGGTTACAACTCTAAGCTTCTAAGATTACATACTCCAAAATTCTAAGATTACAAAACTTCAAGATTACAAATGGATGAGATTGTACTCCTATTTATACAGTGGGATGAGTAACAAACTCATAATGATCATCCACTAGTCTCTCTTTAGTTCCATACATCTCTCAACCATCTGGACACATAACCCTCTTGTGTCCTTGATCTTCTCCATGAGATCATGATCTCTTATCTTATCAAATTCGAATTTGATCATTCAAAGCCACATAAAGGTGTCTTGGAAGCTTCCTTAGCACCTACACATGTCACAAAAACAATCCACTTTCCATATATGAAGTAAAATATATTATTTTCTAAAATTTTAATCAAGAATTTCTCTTAAAATGCTTGAAATAAATAATGTTTGGAAAATATAAATGAGACCATTAATGAATTTGAATAATAGGGAGAAAATGAAGAGTGACATGGTAGCAAATAATGAGTGATGAAATGGAAGCATGGGTGAAAAATGTATGGTAATGAGTGATATTTGTGTGACATTTTTGGAGCCCAACAGCTCTCCTAAAAGAACTCTCACTTGGACTTGTTTTCGAGCTTTCAAACTTTGAGAACAACCATGTGCACCACTTCGGTTCTAGATCTTCCCGACTTCACAAAGACCTTTTGTGTTGGAATGTGACACCTCAGGGGAAAGAGTCGACCTTGTCCTTATGCAAGAGGGTGGGCCTTTAGCCCTCACTATGGCTTAAGCCTTTGGCAGAAGGAATGCAAGGGCAACCATTTATGAAAAGAAATGTTGGCTATTACGCATGTCATTGAGTTGGCATCCTTGTCTCTTATTAGGCAACTTCCAAATTAAGACCCGACCATCAAAGCCCTCAAATTGCTACGGAACAACTTTTCCTCCCAAGAGAAACAAAATGGGTATTCGCTCTTTGGATATGATTATGAGATCATTTTACAAGAAGGGGAAAAGACAATGTAGTGGAAGATGCACTCTCTGGAAATATGAAGCAGAAGGATCCCTTTTTCTCTTTCCTTCATTGTACCCGATTGGCTCAAAGGTGTGCGGGGAATGGCTTCAAGATCCCAAAGTTCACATCTGATCCAACAAGTGCAAGAAAATTCTCCAGTTTCACAACAGTACTCTTGGCACAATGAAAATATCCACTACAAAGGCCATCTGCATTTAAGAAAGCAATCACAACTTAAATCCACATTGCTTTCTAAGCTTCATGCTACCACCCACCGTTGGGCACTCAAGATTTACCAAAACCTATGGCCGATTCAAACATTCCTTTTAGGGATGGTATGAAATAGGACATCCAGTAGGATTTGTTGTTGAATGTGAGGAGTGTCAACACAACAAGGAGAAATGGTCGTCTCGGGCACCCTCCAACCACTTCCGATTCCCACCTTTATTTGGAGATATCTCTATGGACTTTATTACATGCTTACCCAAATCGGGGAATAAATGTCGATCCTTAATGGTGGTGGTGGTCGCTTCTTCAAATATACTAATTTTTCAAGCTCTTCACCACCCATTTTACGCATACGATCATTATGTTCAAATTGAATATCAATCTCGTTGGATAATCAATGTTGATCATCGTTAATGTGAGAAGCCACCTTGAGTTCTCTCATACTTACCAGGTAACTCAAAGGTCCAGGCAGTCGACCAAAACACTACGGTCAGGAGGATATCCCTTAGGTATCCTTAAGAGAACTTGGTCATGGCACATAATGAAGATAGGCAACAAGCAAATTAAGGTAAGCTCAGAACTTCTTGTAGAGGGGATCGAGGTGTTTACGGTACTAACCATATAAGAAAACTTCCCTCGAGGGTCGAGGCATTGTCGGGAAGCTAGCACTAAATTTTATAAGCCTTACCACGGTTCTCAGGGGTGTGTGGGACAAGGATTGCATATCAGTTAGCTTTCGACCGGTCAGTCAAAGCTATCCTATTTTCATGTTTCATGCTTGAAGGTGATTGGAACACGGTGCCAAATTCAAAACCAACCTTCGAGTTAGTTGAAGGAGTGATTGGAACCTGGTGCCAAATTCAAATAACCTTCCCGAGTTAGTTGAAGGATCCATTTGGCTACATCCGAAGCAGTTTTGGACCGGTGAGCATCGCCTTCCGTCGAGAGAACCACCATCAATGAAGATGCTGAATGCGATTGGAAGATATGACTCCGAGGATGCCACTTGGGAACGAAGCTACCGTTCTCACGGTGGTTTCCATCTCAAGCCTTGAGGACAAGGTTGTTTTTAAAGAGGAGGACATGTTAGGTACTAACCACATAGGAAGATCAATGTATTAGGATGTAATAATGGTCAATATTAATAAGGCCTTTCAATAAAATAGAATAAGGTGGATGTAAAGAGACCTAATGCTTGGCTTCTGGGGCCAAATCTTCCTCTAGATGCTTCTCTTAATAGACATATTTAATTGCCAAATAGGGGTTGAGGGTATGAAAACCCTAGCTTGGGATTATTATGTGAGCTACTTTCGATTGGAGGTTGCCCTCAGAGAGCTACGAACATTTCTCTCGTTAATCAAAGTGTTATTTCTAGTTTTGTTCTTATATCATTCGCGTGTTGTGTGGAGATTATCTTGGATATTTTACTGTTGATACGCGATGTAATAATGGTCAATATTAATAAGGCCTTTCAATAAAATAGAATAAGGTGGATGTAAGAAGACCTAATAGAAGCTTCCGCTTCTAGAATGATCTTCCTCTAGATGCTTCTCTTAATAGACATATTTAGTATAAATAAGGGTTGAGGGTATGAAAACCCTAGCTTGGGATTATTGTAACAGAGCGCTACTCGATTGGAGGTTGCCCCCTCGAAGAGGCCTGTGAACATTTCTTTCTGAATCAAAGTGTTATTTCTAGTTTTGTTCTTATATCATTACTGTGTTATTGTGGAGATTATGCTGGATATTTTACTGTTATTCTTCCATTTCTAGCATTTTATTTCTATTCTGCATATTTTATATATCTGGTATCTTGCAGAAAAGCAACCTGTGTCGCCCTTAGTTGGGGCATCCACCCTTTTTTCATATTGACATTGTTAACAAAACCCGAGTATCCCAAGTCCATGTATCTACGATCTTTGAGTTTTCCCACTTTGTTAGCCTCTAGCATAGTTTAACCCCATATCTAGTCGTCCCCCTGACACTAGATCCAGTTTTACGGTTGCTGCCAATCATCCTTCAAAATTCCCCAACCAAGGGAAGTCTTGAGTCCCACAACATCTTGACTTTGTTCATGTTACCCGTCATCACCTGATATCATCTATTACTTAGTGTATTTCAAGAATCCATTAGCTTCTTGGCATTGCATCTCCCTTCATGTTGACATCAACACAGTTTCCAAAAGGGTGGCAGTATCTTGACTCTCATTACCTTTTAATGAGGAGTCTCAGAAGACGTAGAGAGAATCATCATTTCTTTATGATTCTGTTGACCCCCATAACATTCGGCTTCAACAAACTCCCATGTTACGGTGGATCTTACTGTGCGAATATTGCAGTTGTTTCATACCAACCAAATACCTCTGATTTTTTTGGGTCATCAATGGCTATGAGTCATCGACAATTCTTACAGTCGTACTTGACTCCCTTCAGATCTTGTTCACCATTCAGAATTGTCATCTACTGTTATCAACCACCCCCAAGGGCATTGCAGTTATCAACATCAATATTCATCATCCATTACAATCCCACATTTCGGTTCCATGAAACGAGCATGGGGCATGCCCGCCTCGTTTGTACATAGATTTTATTTTTCTCCCTCGAGAAAGGTTTGGGTCCCATAGTTTCCCCTCTCCCTCTGGTGGATCGATCTTGTAGTTCTTCTCTTCACTATTCCTTATAATGGAACTCTCAGCAAAAGAAACATTGAAGTATTTCAGCTATATGTATGCTCCTAACCTCACACATCAGGGGGCATTTGTTATCACTAAAAAATCTTCTGCAACATTGCACATAATGGTTGAAGAAAAATATCAATGCCAGTAGCAATTAGTCCACCTACAACACCAAAATCCATCCAAAAGGAAAAAAAACTATATACTTGGGTTAAAAATCAAAGTGTGCAAATTCACCAAAGGAGGCACACGCATAGTGCGTAGGCTAACACAGCCCTTAGTGTGCACTGTACACAAAATGCATGACTTTCTACGACAAAATCCATGCACTTCCATGAAAGACGCATTTATGAATCTTGTCGGCCCCTCAACCACTTCTAGTCCGACCCCGAACATGATTTGGCACTCATATTTGAGCAAAATCTAACTTGGAGGTTGGTCAAGGGCTAGGAAGCACCCTAAAAGGCCCCTTGTTCACACTACAAACCAATTATATCTTGCCATGAATGGATGCTATAAATATGTGCCATGGGTGTGACAGAAAAACAAGAAATTCAAGGTATTGTTATGCTGTAAGAATTCTTCTTTGAGAATCCTCTTTTCTCTTTGAATCACTCAAGCACCATTGCAATAGGATATTCCACTCACCTCTTGAGGGAATAGGCATTGTATTTTCTTCACCATTATCATTTATTCCATTGTATGAAGAGAAGATCTATCAATTAGGGAACTTAAGAGCCATCCCAAGGAGGAAGAGGGGACTCATAAGTCCCTTCCTTTCTCTATGGTGTTTATCCTATCAATATATTGATCCATTGGTAGATATATGTTGGTAATTTTTTTATTTTCATGGTTCTATTTCTTCAAGCTTCTCTAGCATTTATTTTTTAGTTGTTTTTAGTTTTATTTCTTTGTTTTCATGTGTATTTGGTTATCTAATCAACTCACAAACTTCTGTCTTGTTTAGCCGACTTAACTAAGCATGCAAGCGTTGTGTTTTTTATCACCCAAGTGACAAAACCAACACAACACTCATAATAAGCCATCATATTAAATAAGGTTTAATCATAATAATCAATGGAGAGTTAGTCATCCATAAATAATGATAATGCCTACCATCACAGACAATAAAAAATATTGCACAATATCCACATGCACCATAGGGTGTTGCAATCAAGGGATGTTATACTATCACATAACCTATGGAATTGTTGTTGAATAAAATAAAGGAATTTGTGTGGACTAAGGAGTGTGAAGCCTAAAGCATAATCTAGTAACTAAAACAATATTGTTTTTCCCCAATTGGATGGTTGATTTCCATGTATTATTATTTCTTTAGGAATTGCACTTGGGGAAATGTTGATGTAACTAGAAGAAGGTAGTTTGGATCACCCTATCTCTTTTGTTAGTCAGAAATTGTCTTATGTTGAGTGAAACTACATCACCAGGGAGAGAACAGGTTTCTACATGGTTTATTCCCTTTAGAAATTTAGACACTACCTATTGGCGAGGAAATTGATGTTTTTACAAAGCACCATGTCTTGAAGAACTTGGTTAAAAATCTTGTGTTGGTGGGTCACATTTGTATGTGTTTACTCCTCTTCCAAGAATTTGAGTTTGAAGTGGTTGTTAAACCAAGAAAGCATAATGCAGGGCCCTACCATCTCCCACTTTTGAAACTAAGAGGATCATGAGGCCCTATAAATGATAAAATTCTAGATGTTGATCTTTTCAAGACAAAAGCATCTTTAAGTTACCTATAGGATATTTCTTTATTTTTTACCATCGATATAAACCAAACTGACTATTTCAAGACAACTAAAAGGCACCTTATAGCTAAGGAAATTCCCTATCAAATTATAGAAAGAAAACTATATAGGTCAAGCTATGATAGAATTACTCAATAATGTATTTTGGATCATGAAAAGTTGGTTAACCTATGGGAATGTTACAATGGCCTAGATGGAAGATGAAGATCAAGTGGACTATTCTTTAGATTTGTTGTGTCCCTCATTTTTGAAGATGTCCAATGTGGTAGATGAAATACAATGCAACACTTGGATGATCTTAGCTATGGCATGTGGATCTAAAGTCAAATGCGCAGAATACCAAGGAGATTAAGGGAATCCCTCATTTTTTAGCTTATTTTGGCTAGTGGTTATGTGATGTATTGTAATGTATTTATGTATCCAAATAAGTTAGTTAAATTATTCTTTTGTTATAGTCAAAGATAACCACTAAGTTGAAATGTATAAGTTGTCCCTCGATGCGATAAGTAGTGTTTGGTTACTTATTTGTTGGTTGGGTTGGTGTTGAGGCCTCAACTAGCCTCAATATGACCAAGTTGGGGGCCCCATTTAAAATTTTAATTAAGCCTTATCAATTAGACTCTACTCTCTCTTTCCTCTCTCTTGGATTTGTTCTTTCACGATTAATTTATTATTGTATATTGTGTAATAGAATTACATTGAATAGAGAGGCTTGATTTGTCTTTCTATTTTCTTAGGCAATCATGACATTTTATGTCAATTTCATCATCAACCTGGTTTTGTTTCCTAGGTCTTGTGTTTTCCACGCTTGCCGCATTTCATGCACCCTACTCTTTATTGCTACACCTCATGGTTTTGATTTTCTTTGACATTCTTGAAAGTTTCATGCAACCTTGTTTAGGGTCATTTAAGCTATTTTACACTATTCACTAACTCACGACCAATTTTTAGGTAAAAACAACACTTTTTCCAAGTGTTGGGTAGTAAGTTCTCTAGACATCAATGGACCATGTTCACAGATTAAAATCAATTAGGTGTCTACAAACAATGTCAATGAAAATGAATGGATTGAAATCATATACAAAAGAGATTCAATATGAGTAGACAAAACCATATTCCTTCAAAGCACTATCCCAAACATAACCTAGACTTTGGATTAAAAAATCCTTGAAACGCAAACAAAGGTCTTGGCAAAAATCATATTTCGATCTCTAGATATGGTTTCCTATAGTTTATGGGGCCTATAAACTCAATGAAATTGATTGATTCTGATTCTGAGGTCCATAGGTATGAAAACACACATTTAGAATTGTTGGAAGATTGGTTGTTGTCATTGATGTCAACCCTAGTCATGGGTTTTGGACCACAAGATTGATGAAGGTATTTGGAACATGAAGAAAAATTCACATGCAGATACAACACCCATGGATGGATATTATACATCATGTTGTTTTCGGTGGTATGTGGCACGTCACGTGGATCCTCATGGTTGAGGAGAAATGAATTTTTGAAGATGACAAAGTGAATTGTACATGTAGGCCCTGAAGATAATTAAAGAAAAGAATTACAAAATAAGAAA
>SNQJ01S0236060.1:7531-21382 GCA_010110895.2 Picea sitchensis
ACTGCTAATGAGCCATACTGATGACTGTCGGAAGCCCTCCATCTTCATCCCAATGAGAATTTGAATCTGTATCAACCTCTGAGATATCCTCTATCCCATGGCCTAAGATACTCACCATCATGCCCAAGGTCTCAACTGTCTGTCTGTGATGATCCACCCCTATCCTGTTGTATGCAATAAAGACACTCCTGTCAGGTGGTCTCGGCCTACCAACTCTCCATGTCCCCTGCCACTGTCTATCTCTCCCTGTGTTGCTGTCAATGATTAAAGTATCGAGAAAGGCTAACAGAAATATCTGCAATCGATTGTAGGATTGGAAAGTATCATATGCTTTGGTCAATCCCAAGGACTTGACCAAAAGCTCATCCACTGGCACCCATGGTGAATAATCGTCTGTACTCGTCACTAAACTCCAACCATCGGGTACAACAGTAGATAACTCCACAAACTACTGGTCAATCACTCTCCCTCCATCATCACTCATATAGTTGTTGCTACTGTGAAGGTGATCTCCCAGAGCTATGTACTGCTACAAGGGAGAGGAATCTCCATGCTCCAATAAGTATGTCTCCTCCCTGCAATCCAATGCGTCCCCCTGAATCCCACTGTACACCTTTGCATGCTCCTGTGAACTATCTCTCATCATCATATGCCCCTGGATAGTCATGCAAGCCCCTATATCCTCCTGCATAAACATGTGTCCAAGGTGTACTGTCGGATCAACCTCTGCATGGATATCAACCAATCCTGGAACACAATTGAAAGTGTCCTCGTAACTGCCCCTGGCTCTGGAATCCCCATGTGTATGTGTATGACCAACTGTCTTAGAACTACCCATGAATGGTGGTCCCTGTGACACCTGGACATCCTCCGTTTCCTGGTCATATCCCTCCATAACCATCAATGATCCTGGGTACTCCTCATGCTCCTCCATCAACAGGTGCTCCTCTGCCAAACAATCAACACCCTCTAGCAATGTAGCTGAAGGATATATTTGACTCTCTACTAAGATAGATGTAGAGGATCCCCGACTAGTCTCCTCAAGTAGCTCCTCTAATCTGGACCCTGATTCTTGAAGGGTTGTCTGTGCGCCTTCCAAGAATCCTCGTGTGCTCACCAACTCATGATTGAGTCTATCCACCTCAATCTCCTTCTCCCTCAGTGCCCTGTGATACATCTCGCCAATCTCTAATAGGTAATCTCTATCCATCAACAACTGTTGGTAGTCGACCCTCATCATAGTCACTCTCTCCCTGAGTGTATGGAAGTCATCAATGGAAAGCCCCCATCCGAACTATCATGTGCCATCGAGGCTCTCTAACAATATCCTGCCACCAATGCGTGTGTATCATCAATGCATCTAGTGGCTGCCATGATCATGTCCTCACTAACTCTCAACTGTCCTGTCAAGTGTTGTGACTCTTGATCACAATCCTGTTGAGGTGCTACCTCAGGCCTCTCACTGCTAGTGTCAACAATGGAATCCCCAACAACACACTGCTCAAAAGGTAATGCACTGAACTGCCCACTGTCCACTGTGCTATTGAGTCCTCCTGTATGGCACTGCACACCATCACCAACTGCTATCCCCATCTGGATCACACTGTATCTTGTATGGGAAGCTGTATCCTCCTGTGCACTCACCTTGCTACTATCATTTGTGCCTGGATCCCATACAGATGTATCCAGACAAGTGACATGGTCATCTCGACCAACTAGGACTGCATCCTCATCACTGTAGATCGATCTTGGGAGTGAGGGTCCCCACAAGCTGTTGGTCTCCACAACCTGATCTATCAATGGAATCTCCAAAAGAGGTGACTCACTCTCCACATACTGATAGGTATGTGTAGGGTCAAATGTCTCCAAGTCATGTCTCTCCTCCTGGGTCTATATATCCATATGTCCCTGGTGTACAATCCTCACACAAGGCTCCTCCACCATATCAGAAATGCCACTGACATCCTCATGTGTCGTGGCTATCATAGGTGCCTTAGAAGATGAAAAATGTGTCACAACCATCATGGAAAGCTCATCATCCTCCATACACGACTTCCTCGAAGCCATGTCTACACCCAAGGGTAGGTCACCCAACATTTGAATCCCATCATGCCTAGGTGCTAACACATCTGAACCCTCACAAGCACCCTGGTCATCACTCTGTCCATGAGATGTGTGGGTGTCACTGGCCTCATGGGACTGCTCTAATGAAGCATTTAAGGCCACCTCCTCATGCACATACTCCTCATGCTCAACCAAATAGTCAAATTGAGGTGTTGTCCTCTCTCTATCAAGCTCTTGAATTTCAACAAATGTTTTCTTACGTTGTTCTCACATCCACTCTTTAATGCTGCAATTTCCTTCATATTATGTTCTGACATTCTTTGCAATGCTTGCCCAACTTTTATCCTAATATTTTATCGGGTATCCATCCTCCTAGACATTAGATTTACTTACAGACTGGCAAAGGAAATCACTTTGATACCACTGTAATGTTCCCAACCAAATCTGATGTAAATATCAGATTAATGTGGTTGAGAAATTTTGTCAAACACTTGGTATATAAGCCCTCAACTCTCTTGAAATCACTTCAATACTTGATGTCCCACTTATCTCAAGCTTAAGGGTTCAAGATTATGTCAAACACATCATATGGAACACCTAGTCCCTTCCCAATGAGTGGTTGTTCTGAATTTATGCTTGCTGTTATGTTTATTTGCAGCTGGCTGGTTGAAGTGTTTTGGCAAACAGTTTACATACATATGGCTGTAGCTTTCATCGTTGGTTTTGTTTCTTATGTATGGTGGTTTTTGGGCATGAAATGACATGTAAATTACACAAGAAATGCATAGGAAACAATACTAAGAAACTCCAATACTCAATGAAGCCAAAATAACTCAGATCTGATTTTATTATTTAATTTGCTAACCTCAATACATGGCTGAACAGATCTGATGTAAATGATACAAAATTATATGGATGATGTAGAAGGATCCAAACACGAAAAATCTGCAACAAACCAACTCTATAAACCTTCAAAAGGGTACCCACAATAGATCTCCTCGAAGAATGCAATCTACCACATGATAACCAAGCTACCAAGTGCCAATAATTCGCCCTGCTCCAATAATTTCTCCCAGCCACTAATCAATCTATTTTCTGAAGGGATGGCACTCTAACCCTTTTCCAAAATTCGCCCAAGGTGAGTACAGTTCAACCCCAAGAGATAAATGCTCAACTCAACTCCAGAAATGAAGATCTTGACCTCTGAATATGGTCCCTCAAGTAATAATTCGCCCAACTATGAAAATATATAAATATGGATCATGAAAACCCCAATAATGCCAAGAAGATGTAACCCCAGGGATGGAAAATGTTCCTGGTATAAGATCTCTACCAGATCCAACTCTCCGAATCCAAATCGAATTGTTTTCTCCTTCACAATGCGCTCCTCTGCAGGAAACCTCCAGATCTGCACAGTGACTCTTCTTTCACTGTAAAAACCAAACCTGTGGCTGGATAGAATGGTGAGGGAGGAATATTTCACCTCCTTGACCAAGCTTGGATCGAGAACGAGAGAATCTTTCAGTCCCTTGCTGATGTCTAGGGTTTATTTAGTCAAAACCCTTAAAACCCTCAAGTAACTTGAGCTCTCTAGTCAAGAGGCCAGACATCAAAATATCAATCAACATCATGAGAGAATAGAGGCCCCTATCTCTCTTTTATACCCCCTGTTCACCTTTTATCTCCAAGTGACTTTTACTTTATTTTACTATTTCTTAATTAAATCATTTACTTAATTAATTAACCATGTTACCTCTAAAAAGTGATTTATCCATCCTTATGGCTTCTCCAGCCACTGGAAGTCACTTCTCATCGTCTTATCCTATCGTGCTCTTCCTCCCGATTCTGATGAGCTATTACACTAAGAGGTTTCTCCAAGTAATATGCCCGATATGACCTTCTTAGTGAATTTAATTAAAATATGGCCCATAATAACTCAAATTTACGGAAATCGTCGGAATGCAACGAAACCAAAGCCATGTTGTGCGGAATGGATCCTGATGATGAAATATGATGAACGATGCAAGTCGGGCCCAATAAAACCTCTCAATATCTCCTGAACTTGCTGTCACCCTTGTCTGGCTACTCTGGTAGGCATAACACTTTGTAATGTAATAATTTCCAAAAATCGGGACATTACACTCTTATTTCCTGTCTAGTTTGGCACACCTAATAGCGTTGGATGAAGGCCCTCCCATACTTAAACTTGCCAACTCATATGGGGTCCTGGGTTGGTGTGATGCTTGAAGTGGATACTGAGGTGAATTGTTTACATGGATTATATCTTAGGTTATAGCTTACTTTGCATGTTTTAAGGACTAATATTTCTTGTGAACCTTGGCTAACCTTGTCTTATACTCTGATTTGTTTTGGATGCCCTTGACATGGTTCTTTGACGGACATCTTTGGCTTGTACCTAGAATGTTGTGCCTTTATTGGAGGACCTTGGCACATGTGATGGAGAGTAGTGGGTGATTCAGTGACTCACCACCCTCAGACATCAACTCTCACATCCTTGGAACCTTGAACGATGGACAGATGGGTTTGGTTTGAGCAGATTTAGTCATGATGGCAGATAGATGGGATGGAAGCCCATAGGATAGGCAGAGTACCCTAGAGCCTTTTTATCCACCAGACAAGGGATGTTTCATCAACAGACAACCAGATGCCTTGCAGAGATGAGATGCGGCTCCCTTTAGCTTGGACACAACAACTGGATCTTGGACATTGGTTCTGTTGCCGCCTTATTTACGTGCCATATACACACCTTTGGGAGGCGTGGAAGAAATCTTCAATCCACTTTCGGTGTGTCCTTGGGGCAAGTGAGAGTTAAGGTGTTGTCACCTAATCCTCAACTCCTAAAGTCTAGGCCAACTCCTAAGCCCGAAGCCAAGGGGATTAGTCCCTAACAAATATACTAAGGCTTTTAAACTAAATACAAGAAAATTAAATCTAGGAGTTTATTGCTTTAAACCATTAACCATTTAACGAAATAAACATGAACATTCATTCCTACGATATATATATAATCCAATTAACAAAAATACAAAAAGGTTATTAGGGTGCAAGTTATCATTTATCAAAATATAATCAAATTATGAATGTGAAGCCTGTGGCTTTATTGCTTGTAAATGGTGAGATGGATGCCTTAAAAGGGAGTCGTGGGCAATGTAGTTCGCGTGTTTTATTAAAGGGTAAATTAAGTTCAATTAGTGAAGGGTTTGGGCCTCCTTGGAGGTTAATTCTTTGCTTGGAAACTTGTGGAGAACCTTACCGAAACACAAATGGTCTCACCAGTAAAGCCCACTTAAGTGATGGATGTCCAAAGCGGGTGGGAAGCAGGGTCCCAGAGGAGACATGCCACTTCTCGGGTCACTTCAAGGTGTTTTCCCGCATATCAAATTAACAACTTCGAGGGGTTTGTCCTAATTAGATCCTATCAACTCTTGACCAACCACGGTATGTATGAACTTACTCAGTAGGTCAGGAGCAAGCTGTAGCCCAGGAGGGGTTAGGAACAAAAGCGTGGTGAGAATTTGGTTTATTTTATGCGAAAAATAAAAGTGTGAACTAATTACTAAGTCCGTGACCAGTTACTGAGGTGTGAGAGACTGAGTTTATTTTTCAAATTGAAATAAAATTGAAATCTAATCTAACAATTATTGTCTACTTGCAGAAAGGAAAGTATTCTAAGCTAACAAATTATGCAAAATGACAAAATCACCACAACACCACTCCCCACAGGGGGTTTGAAGAGAGGGAGCTTGTAGCCCAGCTTATTTTAATATGACTTTATACAATTCTTATTGGGATGACTTGTGAGCATTCATTAGGGGCTCACAAGCTCTTACAAAATTTACAAAACACTATGAAGTGTAAAAATGGTATATAGGGGGACAGGATGCCTCTGAAGAAATCCGCCCAAATCAGACAGAACCTCCTTCTATCTGTTCACCAACCTGCAAGCAACAAGCAAACAAGGATAAAAGATGCCCAAAAACACTTTAGAAGTGTCTTGGGTTATGAGTCAAAAACTCAAAAATTTCTAAGTAATTTTAGCAATTTTGACAATAATTTAACTAAGGAACTCAAGCTAAAGAGCTAGTTTCCTTAGGATCTTTTGTTGCTGTTATATACCAGAAATACAGAGGTACTTTAACTACCAAATATAACCTTGAAGATCTTTTAAAGTAAGCGATTTTCAGCCTTTAAGTGGAAATTAAAACTAGCTAAAAATTGCTTTAAACACTTTGCCGAATCTATTTCTTATGAGATACAGAGCTTAAGAACTTGATAGATCTAGACAAATGAAAGTAGATTAGAAGTAAATTATAACTTTGATAACATGTTTCTTCTTTGCATGAAAGTGAACAAGTAACCAAAGAAATTTTAATGGGAATTTGAGGAAGGAGAAGAGAAAACTTTAAGTGCTTGGATTCCTTGAGCAATGGAGTCTCTTTGATGGCTAGGCAAGGATGAAGGCTGTCCAACTTCTTGAAGAATGAAAGATGCAAACAAGCTCCTTCACTTCTTCTAGATGAGATGATTCTGTCTAATTCACAAAACCCTTTTCAATAAACTTGTTAAGTAGAGTGTACCTACACAAAAGACTCAAGATGACATATTAGTTTTAACATAAACTTCACACGCATATCAAATCTTAAATGTAAATGCACAATGGAATTGAAATATGTGTCATCTCAATTTGAATAACAATATTCCTATCAATTGGACAAAACCAACAAATTATAAAGTAATGCATGAAACAAAATCACCTCCTTATGAACCACATTTATCAATACAAGAGCCACAACACCATAGATCTTGACCTCCAAGGTCTTTATTCCATTAGCATAAAGGTATTACAATGATAGTATGAAACAAACTATTCTCTCAAAACTCCAAGCTAAAAAATGAGAGAAGAGATCTCTTTATTTATACAAGAGGCATGGCCTCCTCAAGGGAGGCGCACCAAGTGGAAGGATACGGGCTGCTAAGTGTGGGAGCAAGGGCGCCACCTCTCCATACTCTAACCACATGTCAAATCAGCTTATGAACAAAGGAGAAGGCGCCACTTCAAGAGCTTGTGGACTGCCACCTCAAGAGAGCCACCTCTCTAAGAGGGGCGCACCTCCTTTCCAACATGTGCTTCAATCAAATGTGATATGTATCAAATCAAATCTCAATCAAGTCCATATTGTCCCCTTTGACCATTTGACTGACTTTTCATTTAAGCTGCTCCATTTTTGTCTCTATTCTTTTTTATTTCACTTGGCTGATTTTATTGAATTAAAATGCACTTTTTGGGTTTTGAGGATAAAATCAAAATTAAGTGATGAAAATCCTTCCATTTTACCAAGTAAGTGGGTAATTAGGTAACATGGGTGCTCTAGGTCCAAAATGAGCATCCCATGGCCTATTTGGTGCCCAAATACCACTTTTTGTGTATCTTTATTTTTTTAATTAAAAAGTGTTTTTTTTTTTTTTTTTTATTAACTGAAAAATTAAAAATCCTAGGGGGACTTGTTTCCATGGACTCTAGGAGGATGTTTGGCATGGTAATATACATCAGACACTAGGCTTAGATCATTCTCAAGGCTAACCATGAGCATATACTCCATTTCAGTTGAGTGAAAAACTCATAAATTATAAATCGCTGGCTTGTGAAATATAATTAGTAGAGTGAAAAAACACTCTAGAGGTATAACTCAGCTTAGGAATTGGGGTAGCTGGACCTTTTACAAATTCATCCTTGCCAACACCTTGTTGCTCCTTACCGGTTTGTAGGAAAGGTCTAGAGAGCTTGAGTCGGCTTGAAGCCAGAAGTAGGGAGCTTCCCCGCCCACTGACACCTCGATGGGGGCTCTTTCTATTTAGGAGAGCTAGTCCAAGGGAGGCGTCCCTAAGGCAATGCAGGTAAATGAAAGGTTAAGGGATAAAGGCTAAGTCAAGGAAAAACCCCTTTCTGATTAGCCTTAGAGAGGGATAGTCAAGGGGTCTAAAACCCTTGATGATGCAACTGTTTGTGAGACAAAACAAAGAGAACTAGAAAGTGCTGCGGTGGGTTGGTACTTCATAAGCATTCAAGACTATCTTTTCAATAAATATGAGCAATGAATTGAAATACTAGTATTAATACAGAGTCAATGATGGCTAAACAAAACAAGGAACTTATATCACTCCACTCAATAAAACATAAAAAGTCAAATTAGCATTCAAAGTTCACAATTAAGCTTTGTATCATATCATTAATGCAATGTCAAATCCACTCATATGGTGTTCTTCTGCGTCACCTATATTTCTTACACCATTAGGTATAGCGTCTTACTTGAATCAATAGGTGAAAACATGACAAAGAATTAGAAGGAAATAAGCTACAGTTATAATCAATAGCTCAATGTCAATCAATATATAGGTAAAAGTCCTAGCGTTTTTAGGAAGCAAACTTGAATATCTAGCGATGTGGCGTCCTTATATATAATTTTTTGTTGCGGTCACTATAAGTGTGGCGTCAAGCTTTGTCAATGAGTTATTGATTATAACTGTAAGTTTATTTCCTCAAACGTTTCACTAATAAATTCACAAATGTAATCCATTAGCTCAAGACCAATCAAAGTAATGACAAAGTTGAAACATTTAGGATCCCAACAAGAGTTCTAATGATGTATGGCCACGTCCTGACTATATAATTTTGGTGTTAGGTTAGCTAACCAATAGTGGGCGTTTATTAATTCAACCGACAAAAGTACAATTTAACTCCATGGCTATAAAGAGAAGAGACAACTAGGTCGTACACTTCTATCCAAGCAAAAGTTCTTTTAAGACCAACGTTATCCACTTTAGAGTTAGTTCAAAAAGAATTACCTAGGGTTAAGCTTATAGGGTTAGTAGGGTTTTCTTGATTTGGGTAGTTTGAAGAGGTTTAAAGGCATAACAAGCTCAAGCATTCATTCCTAGACTAGTGCATTGGGTTAATGAAGTCAAAAGGTGTGACTAATGGTTTTAGGAAGAGTTCAAACCCTAGGAACAAGAGAACTTGGTTTCAATGGTGTTGTAAAACGAGGCCACAAAACCCTAACTAAGAGAGACTTACCTAGGTGTAGCTAAAGCTGGGCCCTGGAGCTTCAATCCTCTCCTTGGACTTTCTTGGCAAAGCATTTAGCTCAAAACATGAATCTATGGCTGAAAGGTGTTGCTAAGACAGGAGGCTTTTCAAAACCTAGAAAGGAAACCCTAGGTGTAAAATCAATTGGGCCTAGGGGCCTTCTTTCTTCAATTTATGCCAAGACCTAGCTCAAGATAAGAGGGATTTTAGTGTAGCTATGGCTAGGCTAAACCTTCCCTAGAATCAAATGGCTATAAGCATGCTATGGGGACATGAGCCTCAACCTGCCTGGGCTCCCCAGGGTTTCAAGGATCAAGTAAATACAACAAGATAATAATGAATGCAAATGCAGACAACAACTATTCACTCAAGAGCTTTGATGAAAAACTGCCCTGGATCATGAAGAAAAACCAATCCACACCCTAGTTGTAAAACCTTCCAGTAGCATATATAGCACCCTTCACCAATGCTCCTCAAGAGGTTCATGGCCACACTTCCAAGAGACAAGAACAAGACAAGAGCTAAAATGACCTCCCAAGGAGGCAAGTTATGTTATGATCCAAAGGGGAAATGATCCTCTATTTATATGATACTTTGACCTTTAGAATTACAAAATAGGTCCAATAAACACGGTAGATATGGCTGACATTACAATTTTTAATCATTGTCACTTTCATGCCTAAATGCAAATAATGAGGGCGAGGAAATATGGAGCGTCAAGCCCCTAAGGGGGAGACGTTGGGCCTCTTAGGGCATCATAACCACCAAATGAGCAAAGCGTTGCCCCTCCAGGGGCTCATAAGTCAACATGTCCTGCATTCCATCAAGCCCATGGAGTAGGCCACGCGTCCGCCACGGAAGTCGTCTAACATCGGGTGGTGTCACAGTCCATCATGGTCCCAGATCCCGGCTCACAGCCGGTTGATCCCCACAAGCCATGATCTATGCCAAAGAAGTCCTGATGAGAGCATCCTTCTTATTCTACGTGCATGGGCTCGTCCACAGACCACAATCACGCCTTTGCCATCCCAG
Source organism: Picea sitchensis (assembly GCA_010110895.2). NCBI lineage: Eukaryota > Viridiplantae > Streptophyta > Pinopsida > Pinales > Pinaceae > Picea > Picea sitchensis. Next base: position 17,733 of record SNQJ01S0236060.1, read on the forward strand.
CGTCCATCTAATGGGCTCTTGACCCCATGGAGGTTCGAGCCGATCATCTCCCCATGTGCCTTAGATCCTCACGGTACATGTCATGAGACATGGTCATGGACATCAAAGGCTATGCCATCCAGGGGCTCATTAGTCAAAACATCATGGCAATGTAAATCACATTCATCACATTAAATTTATCCAGTGTAACGTAACGTCTCTAACAAATCTTCTGTGAAAGCAAAGACCTTACACAAGCTCACTATACAAAGTCAAAGCGACCAAAGGGCAACCTATTGGGTTTAATACCCACGCAGAAGCTGGAAAGTTTCCATAGGGTTATCAAACCATTAATGCGGTGGCGTGTTGTGGTTTTTAGGGATGTCTAGTCATAGTGAGACCTAGGGTTGGTGTCGTCCATGGGTGCCTTTGTGGGAAGGCGAGTTGTAACCATCATGGATGCACTTTTCCAAGCCCTTATTGCCTTATCTTTCTTTGTTTGCATTTTACCACAAGCCTTGTGAAGGCACAACGCCTTGGCTTGGTGGCTAGTGGTGGCAGTGTTACCCACTAGTATCTTAGCAAAAATGAGAAGGCTGGCTTTCGTGATGAGACCCCCCTTTCTTTGGGCATGCAACCAAAGGTGACTGGCCTGGTTTGGTGACCGGATGGTGGCAATGTCATGCAGCTAAATACCTATGAACATAATGGGCATTTCATTGATGAGACCTCCCATCCTCTTGGTTAAGTCTTGCACTTATTTATTTATCATTTCTTAGGGTCCCTCGGAGTTTCTTATGAGGGGCTTTTATTGCCTTCACCGAGGGGATCCCACGAGGCCCGGGGAAACATCTCTAGGTTTTCATTTTCCTATGGCTTTTATCTTTTACAATTTTGCTTTTACCTCACGGGCCTTTAGCCCCTTCTTTGAATGACAAGATGTACGGATGGTCATCCTAATGGCGGAACTAGGGGAATGGGATGGATGGTGAAGTTTTAAGATGTAAAAGTGATACTATGAAGGGAGACTGATAGTTACGCAAACCCTCTTTGGTGGCTATCCAAAACCCTTGAATACCAACTTGCTAAGCCATAATCAATCCCACTAGCAGGTGGTCAAGTGGATTAGTGTAAGATCAGCGGTTATCACAGAATGAAGAGATCTAATGCATACACATAAGAGGTTGTAATGATCAAATATGACACGTACCATGATACCTCGGACCAATTACCTCCACAGGGCAGGGCCTTTTCTGATGCAAGCTAGGCGGTGGTGATGATGGAAGTACGTCTGTTGTGGGATGGTTGAGAAGAAGAAGATGCGTCCTCCAAGACCAAATACTCAGTCGCTCACGCTCTACCGATTTACTCCATGTCTAGAACCATGTAGACCTCGAGAGACATGATCTCCTAGTTATCCCTAGATGTCGGGGATAACATCATCAACTTCAGGGACATGTGCTTACCGTAGAGCATATGAGAACCTCGACAATCTCCTGACGTGGGCACGCAACTGCTTTCACACTTTCGACCAAAGAGACGTCCGGTGACAAGAGGCGAGGTGGTATTACCACCCATAAAATAACGACATATATAAATGCGCGATATAGGCGGTAAATATTTGTGCATGTTGGGCAATAAACAAATATAAGGTGATCATAAATGTAAATACAAAGCAAGATGCATTGTACTTACTGGCAGGCATGTTGGTGTAGTCAAACCAATGAAGCCAATCCGGCAACGCTCACGATACCTTTGTGCTTCATCATAAACCAAAACAATGAAAAATCAAGCACAATGCGTCATGATTTAGAACATATATCACATCATCGGGGGTCCCAAACTCTAACTCATGGAAGCGGGTGGAAGGGATGAGTTAGAACATATATCACATCATCGGGAGTCCCAAACTCTAACTCATGGAGGCGGGTGGGAGGGACAAAATACTGCCAGGTAAATCTTTGAGAAAAACACTCAATCCTATCCGAGAAAGGGTCATGAAACGTACTAGGTTCAACAAACCAACACAAAGGGCCAGTAGACTGGTTACCTAGGACATCCTCATAGTCTAAAGAAAGGATTGACAAAAGTTTAGTAGATGGCTGGCAAATCATCAAGAGAAGGTTAAAACACTGATTGGAAAAAGTATTACACAACCAACCCTTGAAATCTAGGGTTTGCCCAGGAGGAAACTCAACATGGAAAAGGTACTTCCCAACTACACCCTGAATGGAAAAGCAAGGCGAAGTAATAACCGGTGGTTGGGACAAGAAATCATGAGTAACCTTTTTCAGGCAAACGATGTCTTTACTTGTATCAGAGTCTGAACACCACAGTGGTTGGCAATCATCTTTAATAAAAGGGTTCAAGTGCTCATCATACTCATCAAACATCTCAAGGTAAGACTGAAACTCATCCGAAAGGTATGGCATCGGGTCATCCTTGATGTTTTGAAAACTACAAGTAAAAACTTCATCTCCTTGTTGCCACTGGTCATAAGGGATCTGTTGTGGTAATTGCAAGGGCAACGTTTGAAGATGATCCTTTGTGTCATAGATGGGATTTGTATCATAACCAATTGCATCCCACCTTCGTCTCCCAACATGTATGAGTTCATCAAAATCAGCTATGTCAGTATCAGTATCATAACATGGGGGAGTCAAGACATCCAATACTTTCTCACTCTTTGTGTCATGAAGCAAATAACCATTTAAACTTTGGAAGGGGGAACAATGTACCTCGCTTAATCCTTCCTGAGCAGGAGCTTCAAGTATTTGGATATCATCATCTTCCTCCTCCTTTTCATCACAAGGTAAAGGGTTATCAAGATTTACGAGAGGAGGGTAACTTACTGTTTCTTCTTGTGCAGGTACTTCGAGGACTCTGGCGTTTTCAGCATGTGTCATTTCTTCATCCTCGTGGACTGCTTCTTCATCTTTGATTGTACAGCAAGGGACTTCTACTTCGTCTGAGGCTACTATTTCTTCTTCATCTTCCGAATACACGGTGTCATTAGCATCATGAAGTAGAAAGTGACTAATCTTGTCTTCACTTTGTTGTGCAGGAGAAACAGGTTCAACGAGAAGAGCACAAGTGGATACTTCATCATTTTTCTTGGCCTCTTGCTCCCTAATCACATTGTCGTTCTGTTTGAAAACTCGTTTCTCTTGTGTATCAAAGCCTTCATGGGAAACTATTTGCATCAGGGTAAGAGCATCCATGGTGAAAGAGCTGATTCCTCTTGAGATGAGATTCCTTTCGATCTGGATGGCCATGTCGCGAGCTTCTTCAAGTGTGTCCGGCCTCCTTTTATTTAAGAGGAAACTTAAATGCGCTTGAAGTCCATTTGTGAAGAGATAAACAGGGAACTTTCCTCCAGGACGATGCCTCTCCGGAATCTGATGAAGCAACTTCTGGAACTTAGTCCAAAGAAACCTCACAAACTCACCATTCTCTTGTCTTACGCCTTCAAGCTCTTTCAGTAGCGATTGTACATCTTCCAATTTTAAAGCCCACCTTTCAAGGAACATCTCTTCAAAATGGTCCATGGATGTGATGCTGGCTGCTGGAAGGCTATCATACCATTTTTTGGCTTCTTCGTGCAGAGAAGCAGAGAAGAGCTTCATCACTAGATCTTCAGCTTCGTCTCTGACAGGGTAGTATTGAAAGAA
>SNQJ01S0236061.1:1139-13851 GCA_010110895.2 Picea sitchensis
CTAGGAGGTATAATTACAACTAATGGCCTAAAACTGACATAAATAAAATAACATTACTAATATAATATGCCCCAATTAAGGGGTAATGAGCCAATATTAGGGCTTAACATTGTGAGACTGCATGGCATTCCTAAGAAGATTATATCCGATCGAGGATCGGTGTTTACATGAAGATTTGGACTAGTTTCCAAGAGGCCTTGGGAACCCAACTTAACTTTAGTACTGCGTATCACTCGGAGAAAGATGGGAAAATAGAACAAACGAACCCGATCTTGGAGGATATGTTGCGCATGTACGTGATGGACCAATAGAAGCGTTGGGAAGAATTCTTGCCACTGGTAGAATTTGCATACAACAACAGTTATCAAAGCACCATTAATATGGCACCATTCGATTTTCTTTATGGGCGACCATGTCAGATGCCTTTGAGTTGGGATCAACTTGAGGATAGGGTCCTGGTGGGTCCAGAAGCGATCCAAGAAATGGAAGATCAAATGAAAACAATAAGACAAAGGATCAAGGAAGTGTAGGATCGACAGAAGAGTTATGTTGATGCACATCATGTNGTTGGCGATTGAGTCTTCTTGCGGGTGAAACCGCATAAGAGTTCGATCAAGTTTGGAAAGGGTGCTAAACTCTCTCCTAGGTTCGTGGGACCTTTCAAGGTTGTGGAAAGGAAGGGGCTCGTGGCCTATCGACTAGCCTTGCCTAATTCTTTGAGGCATATGCACGATGTTTTTCATGTATCTGTTTTGAGACATTATGTTAGCGATCCTACACATGTGATTGATATGATTTCCTTGCAGGTATTGGATGAGGGTGCACTCGCGGCAGAGCCAATCTGCATTATGGACCATCACATTCGATAACTACGACGTCGAACAGAAGATCAGGTCAAGGTCTAGTGGGACAACTATAGTCTGCACTCCGTGACCTAGGAGGACACATATGAAATGTGTCAGCAGTTTTCATTTTTGTTTGATAGTTAGACATATGATATTGTGATATATTTTATTTCGACACACATATACTGTGAAACTTTGGGATAAAGTTTAAAACAAGAGGGGGTGTATGTAACATCCCTCTCTTGCGCACACTCATCAAACTTATTCTTTGAGGACACTTGCGTGCAAGTGATCTGGTTCATTATACAATTGGTTTTTTTTATTATGCTTATGAGATGTTGTGGATCTAATGATATGTTATTTTTCTATATTTATATCGACAATTGCTATTGATTGGGTTCTCCTGAGTATGCAGGACTCTAGAAGTTAGAGGATGACGATGGAATTGATGGATCTCCTTGGACTTTGGATCGAGTCAAGGAGTGGGTTGTTATGGTTTGATTTTTTTCGATATTACAGACGTGACATATGACTAGATATTATGATGTTGATTGTTATAGCTGACATGTTTTGTTGATGGATGCAGGTTGATGATAGATTTTCAACCAGACTCACATTTGGAGTAAAGGGGTCATGCATGAAAACCAAAGACATTGAGGGAGAGGTGTGGTAGCAGCCCTGCCACAACCTACTAGCACTCTTGTCATGGATCAAACTGTAGGTTAACGATTACCTAGTTCAAGAGATCCACGATATCGTGAGGGCAGACTGTGACAGTCTTGTTGAGGAAAAGATATGAAATGATCTTACTCAAGCATTTTCAGACTTTGCTTGGCTAAATAAAAGTAGACGGGAATATCACCCTATGTTTATAGCCAACAAAAATAACATCCTAACTCTCAAGTATTAATTACAAGTGCTTAGGCTAGTCTTTTTTCAATAGATAGCTTGTTGGAAATTTACTTTTTATGTAATTTTATGAACATATCAGTTGTTTAAATTATGTAAAGATAGAAGTAAAATCACCAAGAATGATAATCAAGACAGATGAGACATAAAGAAATCCTTTATTTCATTCAAATTCACCAAAGAGTCATTTTCTTTACAAAATCTCATGCAGAAATTTTGGACCAAAGTCAAACTTAGACATCCCTGATGGAACATACAAAAGGACCTCTAACAGAAAACCAAAACTAAACTCTAAAAGATGGATCAACTTGCCACATATTGCTTCCCACTCGACTCTGCACAATAGCCTTTGTCAGTCATGAAAACTATTTCACAAACAGACAAGTCTACACAGACTATCAAAGATAGATCAACACCTCTGAAAAACAAGTGTCTGAACGATGTGATTAAACCCTGGATATTGTAATCTACAATAATACAAAGCTATCATAAAAAAGAATTAGGCTTGTGATGAATAAATGAATGAATGAATGAATGAAAACTAAACTATCTCAACATAAACTCAAAAAGAAAACCTTAGTATGCTTCTCCTTCTATCCCCCCTCCTATTCCTCCCTTTCTTTTTTCTTTTAAACAAATTAGAATTGGTTGAAGTAGTTGAACCAACTCATTATTTAAGTTAATTAAAAGACTCAACTAACTTTAGTTAGGGGGAAGAGTAATAATTATAATAAGGGTTATAAATAAATAATAACTAGTAGGTGGGACCCCTTGTGACTCCCTTTAGTTCATAACAATCATAACAATCATAACATAACCATTAGTTAAGTAAAACACTCCTCCTTGTGTCTCCCATCCACATATTCCATTTGACAATTTAGTTCATGATACTTGAAACTATTTCAAAAATATTACTCATATATCAAAAAATAAAACATGTTGTCCAAAGATCCCTGAAGTCAATTATCATAAAACAATAGATAAAATAAAACTTAAAAGCCATATTTTCCACTTTGTGGTGCAATATTTCCTTGATTTCTGTTGTCACCCTTCGATTTCCCTGAATTTTCCTTTGGTTGCACCGAGCCCTTGGGCCTAATCTCACTGATCACGTGGGAACAATTGTCCCTCAATGCATCCGGGAAGACATGGATTTTTCAGATCCATTGGAGGGCGAGGAAGGGGCAGTAGTGGCTTTTCCTTTATCAAGGGCATGGTGGGCCTCAATTTTCAATCTCTTGCTAGCATGGGAGGATTGTAATGGTGAGTGGGGAGTGGCTTGGACGATATAGTTGTTAGGAAAAGGAGCAGGCAAGGTCAAGTTGGGCCAGCCACGATGTTGGGAGACTGTCGGGTGGACAATCTCTTTCCATCCATCATTTTTAGGAAACTCGGGTTGAAATGAGGTGTGAGGGGGAACAAGGATACCAGGGGCTTGCGAGACTTGGAAAGGAGGCCTTTCAGGCCTAGGTTAGACTACTCCCTGCCCAATCCAATTGAAAAATACAGCATGAAACAATTGACCAAGATCTTGTGAATTTACATCAAAATGTATGGAGAACCTGGGCCTTCTTGGGCCTCGGTTCCAATTACCTCTACCTCTGTCTCCTTAGCCATGGCTACCTCGATTGAAAAAACTCATTCCTGCATGCATGATTGATTAGCAAATAGTATTTTAAATAACCAAACACGACAACTCTTAAAAATATGAAATATATTTGGCTAAGCGATGTATCAGACTCATGCAATCCAATCCATACAAATTGTTTTACTGTCTATCAATGAGAAGGGGGTGAAAAAGGGTTCTGGGATATGCTAGGGGTTTGTATTGAGTGAAACATGATATAATGAGGGGGAAATAAACATGGTTATTGATCAATGACAACAACAATCAACTGCAAAGAAAACCAATAAAACATCATTGTAATCCAAACAAGACACTACCACTTTCAACTTCCTTAACATCGAAATTCTCTTGACTGTAATCAATCTTAGAATAGGGAGTGAAAAATCAATCTGGGAAGGTGATGGGATTTGTAATTAGCCAAAAATGAAATAATGGAAGGGAAAAGAGTGATTACTGTTCATAAAATTGATTAAGTGATCCATAAAACATTCTGTCAAAGGAGATGCACTAACCAACGATCATTGTGACCAAGTAACAATTATTGTGTATTTAACTAGTTCACTATTCATAATCAAATGTCCAACACAATGTCATCACAAGACAATGTGCATTCCACACAATCTGTAAAGGAGTTTTGTTCCTTTCATTTATACACTTTGCATCTTATAACAATTTCCAAATAGTAACCATTTCCACTATGTTAACCATCAAAATCCACCATTGTCCACACATACTTCAATCAACAAATACACTCAAAATTCATTTTTCCAAAATTAGCAATGAAGTCACACTATCACTGCAATCGGGCCTATCATTTAGAATGCAATGATATTCATTAAACATATATAGGGGCAGTAAACCCAATAATCCATATTAAATTGCAAAACCTGAATTGACATCTAAACAGACAGACAACATCCACCATTCCAACACAGGCTATGCACATAATAATTCAAATCATGCAAGTGTAATTCTGTCACTGTACAAGCCCAATTCAGTGTGACTCTAAAAAGCTGGGAGATCCATCCAACATGACAAGGTATCAACAACATGCATGTCTTCATAAAACCAATAACCATATTGCCACACAATAGTGCTTAAAACTTTGTGACTATTTCAGAGTGTGTAACCCAAGCTATCCATATTATACACAGTGCGCAGCTACCAAAACACCATGATGCAACATCTCCATTTTACAAAACCAAACACCCAGTTACACTAATAACTCAACCCATCGTGTTGAGCCACCAATCTCATACAATATTGCTTTGATTTAGTCAAACTGCAATCAACTATGTTGTGTAAAACTCGGGCTTATACAATCAAACAATCATAAGAATACAGTGGATGTAGTTCTACAGTCATCCTAGTTGCAATAATCATACGACCCCAAAAGGAACTAATGGTTACATTGACTATTATTTCATTTTGTAGAAACACCACACACACAACACAGTGTGCGTGAGAAACATCAAGCAATTGTAACCAATGCCAACTAAACATCCAAATAATCCTTAGTGCAAAAATATCAGTGACTATGTATCAACCAACCAATTCACCACTGTCGTAACAATCAATCGACCTAATAGGCTGTGGTAACCACACGTACCCACACATCAACTTGAAACGGGGCTACGACCCTCTCAATTAAACAGTATTGAGTTATTACACATAAGGAGGGTGACTGTGCATTTAACAATGCAGGTTTTACCATTGTTATAACAGAGGCAACGACTAGATGCCAAACCAACACGACTGTCATATGACCAACTAGGTGAGCCTATATTCAAATTAATCGACAATACATTCAGTCCACAATAACCCATAGTAAACTTGACAGGCCCGACAATATTCTCTATAAAACTTCAGACTAGAGGGATAAGGGTTTGTTCTGTAGCCAACACAGGGATAACAGAGCCAACTCATTGCAACGGTGAAACCTCTAAGGTGCTCACACAGAGAAAACCATGACTCATTCATGGACAGGTAACAAATCTCATGATAGGGGCTATAACAGAGGAGCGAGACTCCAACTCGGCTAGGAACGATACTTAACACACGCAGGGTATAACCCTCGTGATTTTCTAGTCAAACAAACATGACGTTGAAGTGAAGATAGGACCGAGAAATTAACAAAATAACCCATTGCGCGACCTCTTAGTGGTGGAAATAAACAAATGCTCAAGTGAACAAACCCAGTGACACAGAGTGCCTCCAACCATTAAACCCACAAAATCCAAAGACTGGATATAATGACGAATGCGTGAGGATAGCTATCCACCCAAGACCAAACAAAAACCCTCCTACTAAGAAAGCGAGGATAACAAAGAGCCCTTATGGCTGCTAACCCAGGATGACCAATAACACTTATGAATTCAAGATTATTGCAGAAAGAACCATCAATGCTTCATTCCAAGAACACAATTTTACACAATTGCAACACTTAAGGAAAACACTAACCAATACACCCAAGCCATTAATCATTTCATAACCAGAGCAGACTCATAAATGGCCAAAAAAAGACATACCTGTAATCGAAAACCTTAAAACGCGAGTTGGTTGAGTGGTTCCCCTCTGCTAAGAAATCAGAGCATAACTATAGCAACAAAATTGAAAAATAGCCTGATTAGGGTGGCGTCCAGTGAAGGAGAAAGGGTGACGTGCAATAAATGCACGTCGCCTCCATTCAGAGTGCATTAATACCTTAGTACATGCCAACGAGCTTTCCATCGACGCAATTAATCAAACCATGTATTGAAATCATCACCCATTAAAACCAACTGTGTGGCCATATCACATTTCTAACTTATGCCATAATGTAATTCAACCAAGTTCCATATAAGTCAACAATTCTCGTAACCATTAGAATCTATTACCTTATCAAATGCACCACCAACATGCTATACCATATGCATATTAACCATATAACTCAATCAAATCGCATAAATATTACTCGCTAGCTAGGATTTAATCATAATCATTTAAATCCTTCATGCATGTAGTATAGTATATAGCATAGTTCAAATTATTCCCTTTGCATTTGTTGCATTGTTTTCATTTGTTTTCAATTGGTTGTATATGTTACTAACATGTCAGTTATGCGGGTTTTCCAGGAACAGGTAGCAATGGTGTCAATGAATAACATAGGCCATAGTAACACAAAGAACCAATACTTCATAAGCCTCAAACCATAGCCCATAAAACAAGATCTCATTAACCATGTAAGCCATGTCGAACATCATCACAACATCATATAATAAGATCTCATCACAACATCGTATAATAAGATCTCATCACAACAAGATCTCATTAACCATGTAAGCCATGTCCCACCTACTAGTATTATTTAACTTTTATAATGATAGGCTTTAGCAACACTTTGCGGGCGAAACTTCGTTGACGTTTTTAATCGTCAACAAACTGGCGAATCCATACGGAAATTTGTTTTCAACCGATTTAGAACTCAAAAATCATGGTTTCATTGACCAAAACAACATGTAGCAGATATAACTCAGACGATTATGCAACAGGGGGAGGTGAGTGGATTTAATGGAAAGATGACCTGGAATTTGGGAATAATTCATGAAAAGTGTTAAGTATGAGGGGTTTTTACCACTGTATGCATAATCATTCGACCAGAATTTGCTCTCTAACTTTTAGAATTGCTCTTAAAATCTCAATGGATGAAGAAATGGAAAGAAGAAGTGGGAGATAACCAATCCTTTATAAGACAATAGTGGAAATATATAACAATTTCAAGGGCCCTTCAGAGGAGACATCATAACAGTTGTGTAAGCTTTGTTGGCATGTTTTACAGGAAATAGTGTGCTTTTCATTGATGGCAATAACAACAACGTCGATGTTTTATAGGAAAATCATAAGCTCAGGAGGAGAAGCGAACAATATGCAGAAACGAGAAAGCTCAGAAGAGATAGCAGTTTCCAGATTGCAGATGAGGTCCAAGAGACGGACTCGTAGGAGGAGCAAAGGTCGAGACTCGTGAACACTTAGAAAATATTCTAAGTCAGAGAGATCATAAGATCAGGAGGAAGAGCGACAGTGGCCATTGGATCACTGATCCAAAAGACCAGCAACCATTAGATCTAGTGGATTTGCGATGAGGTTACCATTCGGGGAATCTCACTTTGGAAGAATTGGAAACTTGAAAGTTGAATTACACGAAGCCCAAAATCTAAAATGAATGTGGACCATTAGATCTGGAGAAAATGCGATGACCATCGGATTGAATTATTGGAAGGACGAGATAAGCAAGGGATGAGATCTCAGATCTCGATCACCCAAATTCCTGTCAACCGTCAGATCAAATTAAAGTTGGAGAGTCGTTGGATCTAAACCAAGGCAAAGCTGCATCACATACAAATCGAGTCGTCGATCCAAGATCATGATCAATGAACGACATTCATTTCGGGTCTAAAGTTGCAAGGAGGTTACGCTTCGGAGAAATCTCACTTTAAGAATTTCAAGTTGAGAACTGAAATATCCGAAGCTCGAAGAATCAGAGAGGTGAAGTAAATCTAGATCGTCCGATCATCCGAAATAGATCTCAGCCATCAGATCATCCAGAGTAAATCTCAAGCGTCAGATCATCTAAAGAAGATCTGGGCCGTCTGATCCAAAGCGTCAGTTTGAAATTTGAAATCTCTGAAGTTCAAAGACCCGGAGAGACGAAATGAATCCTCAACTGTCGGATCATCCTAAGTAAACTTCAGCCGTCAGATCACTCTAAAGTGGAAGGAATGGATAAGATAGAAGAAGGGCACACTAATCTCAGTGGCCGAGAATCGAGCACTCAGATCTACGGTCGACAGGGCATATCGGACACCCCCGATCTTTATGCCTTTAACCATGGGGGGGGGTTCTAAGATAGTGGTATTTTCCATGTGGGACCCTCATACGTGTCACCTTCCTATTAACTTGGACCCCCCTCACTCATTACTACTTACTGCCTAACACCCCCTCTCAGCAAACCACCAAACCACTCATACATACCACCTCTGTGCTCCGACGTCACACTCCACTACCCGCTACACATCACACTCCACTACACCACTACATGTCTCACCCACGCCAGCATACCACCTCAGCAAGGACACGATTCGTCCGATCTAAAAGATCACTTCAGGTGTATTCTCAGTTGTTGATCATAGTACAATGGAATGATAGTGTAAGTTTGAAAAGTTGAAATCCAGAAGTTCTGAAGGGAGAAGTTCCAACAGCCGTCCATCTCAATGTTTGATTAAGTCCTAGTCGTCAAATTGAACAATGAAAGGATAAGTGTAAAGATCAAATCTGAACCGTTCATTCAGGACCACCGTCAAGATCGTGAGATTGACAGTCCCATCGCATTATGGGACCAGAACATGCTCGGGTCTTAATTTTTCATGAGTGGGCCGCAATCGAAACCACGGTTTTGGAGAAAGGATGCGTGGAGGCTTGTAGTGAATTGCGGGACGAAAAGTGGGTTTCCCTCAAACCACCTATGGACGTGCCCATAATCGTGTGGTCACATGAAGTTCATATCCCAAGGTCATATCGAGAAATGGAGCTAGCGTTCACTAGACCGAGATCTGTATACTACATACACCTTTGTCGATTGTTAAGGAATGCCTATATGATTATCATCCTCATTTGCACTTTATTACTTACAATAAGAACAGAGGTCGCTAATGTGCCCGAGGGGTATGCACTCTATTACTTAGATAACGCCGAGGTTGTTAGAGTGGGCAAGGTGGAATAAATGTTGGTTGGTTGTATCAGGGCCAAATAAATGAGCTCTTGAAGGAAATGATCTATTACATGGCTCTAAATGCATGCACAATTACATTATATAACTTCATATAACTTGTTATTTGCATAAATGAATGATGGGAAAGTGTGGTACATGTGCATGCATAAGAAATTGTGAGTAATTCAGATAAATTCAGATTCGATGGTTAATAATCCACCTGCTGCAGTATTTAATGTTAGGCAGCTTTATGCAAGATGGATATTAATCGCCATGAAAAATATGCATAAATGGTTGAAGTGAAAAAGTTACATTATATAACTTTATATAACTTGTTATTTGCATAAATGAATGATGGGAAAGTGTGGTACATGTGCATGCATGAGAAATTGTGAGTAATTCGTATAAATTCAGATAATATGGTTAATAATCCACCTACTGCAGTATTCAATGCTAGGCAACTTCCTACAAGCTGGATATTAATCGCCATGAAAAATATGCATAAATGGTTGAAGTGAAAAAGTTACATTATATAACTTTATATAACTTGTTATTTGCATAAATGAATGATGGGAAAGTGTGGTACATGTGCATGCATGAGAAAGTGTGATTAATTCAGATAAATTCAGATCAGATGGTTAATAAACCACCTACTGTAGTATTCAATGCTAGGCAACTTGCTGCAAGCTGGATATTAATCGCCAAGAAAAATATGCATAAATGGTTGAAGTGAAAAAGTTACATTATATAACTTTATATAACTTGTTATTTGCATAAATGAATGATGGGAAAGTGTGGTACATGTGCATGCATGAGAAATTGTGAGTATTCAGATAAATTCAGATCTGATGGTTAATAATCCACCTGCTGTAGTATTCAATGCTAGGTAGCTTGTTGCAAGCTGGATATTAATCGCCATGAAAAATATGCATAAATGGTTGAAGTGAAAAAGTAAAATTTACACTTTCTTGTTAGGATGATCACAATAATAGCAAGTGGGCAAGCAATTTATTCTTTGTCATCTGAATTAATAAATTCAAACCAGTAACAAAATCCTAAATCTATAAATTGAAACGAAGTAACAAAATCCGTTATCCTTGTTTATAGCTTTCATCTCATAGTAATCTACACTAAATCCAATTTTAGATGCAGATTTGCCCAAAAATAGATCCATGTAGATATGAGAACATATACATTTTTTAAGTATAAATATGCATGTAAAAAAATATATCTAAATAGATCAAATACCAGATTCACTCTTTTGGTTTTTGGTTACAAAATAGAACAATCCCAAATAAACATTTATACTAGGCACTATAATATGGAATAATTAGTTAGTAGAGAGATGAGGTGGAAAACAAAGAGACGCTAAGGCATAGTGGGGCATAATGAAGATTACTCCTGCTAAATGTGTAAACACAAGTGATGGTTATCAAAGCATATAGTATGTTGTTGTCGGATGCTAGAGAGAAGCCTACATACTTAGGCTAGATTGTGTCTCTAACGATTGCAAACTTTGTTGGCATGTTTTACAGGCAGCGTATGCTTGTCATTGATGGAAAGTACAGCAGCGATGATGGCTTGAGTATAGCAACGATGATCAGCAGCGCAGTGATAATCGGGGAAGAGCAACAACCGTGATCGTTGGATCAAAAATTCAAAATTCCCGATGGCTGTCAGATCTCTATGTAGACAAGAAGAGCGCGCTGAAGAGGAGGATAGATCTCAGGCATTAAATTCAAGCGCAGGATCCGACCATCGTCGGATCAAGGAGAACCTGCATGTTCTTTAAAGTGCAAGGAGTAGCGGGCTCACAAAATCTCGAAAGGAGGACCGTCCATCATCAGGCAGGACACGTGGGGAAAGATCGTCAGTTCGCTGACTGGAGAGTCAAAGGAACGGGTTCCCTAACCTCTCAAAATGGTGATATGCAAAATCATGACTTAATATGAGTCGTCAGATCAAGGTTTGATTTGGACCATTGATCCCAGTCCACTTCGGAGTTTCGCTAATCGAGAGTTGGAGATGTCAAAGAATAATAACCACAAGAATCCCGAAATCACGATATGTGGAATCGCGACTTAATCTGAGCCGTCAGATCAAGGTTTGATCTAGACCGTTGATCCCAATCCACTTCGGAGTTTTGTTGATCGAGAGTTGGAGATGTCAAAGAATAACAACCACATGAATCCCGAAATCGTGATATGCGAAATCACGACTTAATCTGAGCTGTCAGATCAAGGTGTGATCTGGATTGTTGATCCGACTCCATTTCAGAGTTTCACGGATTGGGACTTTGAAGTGACAAGAACACTGAACATCAAGAATGTCAAAATCACGATATGCAAAATCACGACTTAATCTGAGCCATCAGATCAAGGTGTGATCTGGACCGTTGAACCGACTCCATTTCGGAGTTTCGCGGATTGGGACTTTGAAGTGACAAGAACACTGAACATCAAGAATGTCGAAATCGAGAAATGCGAAATTGCGAAATGATCTGAGCCATCAGATCAAGTGTTGATTGGGACCATTGATCCCATGCCATTTCGGGGTTTCGGGGATCGCGACTTGGAGAGTTGAGATGTCTCATCTCCAGATTCACGAAATGTGAAATCGTGAAAGCGCCTTATGCATAAGGCTGTGGTCACAACCCTTGGTCACATCAGCGAGAGATGGAGGAAAGAGCTAGAGCAACCAAGCTCCTTTTTGGGGATCGCGACTGGGAATGTCGAGACACATGGTCACACAAATGCCGAATTTTCGAATGTCGAAATGCCGAAATGAATGTAAGATCCCTTGGAATCAATCCAATGGTGCAGGTTAATTTGAACAAGATTGGAGGGCTACTGTAACACGACACATTGTAACTGCCAGAAACCAATGATGATTTCTCCCAGAGGACTCGAAGACACATCGGGATGATTGACAGAGGAGGTGAAGAGTCTGAGGGAATCTTCAAGAGGGATGAAGATGTTCATGAAGGCGATTGACAACTGGATGAGCATTGAATAACTGGAGCAGAGAAGGTGAGCTCAACTGTCACAGAGAAGACGAAGAGTATCAAATGACCAGAGAAGCTGAAGAGTCACGATGATGATCAGATAGAGCACTCAAGTTGTGGAGGAATTTGGCGCGGAGTGAGTATGAAGAGGCATTGTGAATATTGCATGCAGAAAGACAACAGAGACAATAAGAATGTGGAACAAAGAAGAGATTAGGGTTGTCATCATGGGGAAGGATTCAAGTGTGAGCAAGGAGGCAGAATACAGGTGCAAAAATGAACAGTAGAGGAAGGTTGCATTGAAGGGAGATGGTGCAGAGAGTATAAAAGGCAGAAGAACAGAAAGTGCAAGGTGTGTGCAGAAGACACTGATGCAGACAGAAAAGAGTAGTGTAACAGAACAACAACAAGGCTAGTAAGCCATTGAATAACTTTATATCATTGTAATAAGATTTAGTAACAAGGAATTTATATATCAGGGTGGTTGGGAGGTTCTAGGGAGGACTGGTGTCCTCAAAGGTTCAAGTGGGTGCTTGAACACAGGGAGTTGGTGCTTCCTTCTAGTTGGTGCTAGAGAAACC
>SNQJ01S0236062.1:0-13851 GCA_010110895.2 Picea sitchensis
TACATCAACACACAAAGTCACTAGGAAACATCAACATCATAGAACATCTACCTCCTAACACCATCATCTAACCCATTGGGGGGCTTAGACCATCATCCATATCCAAGATAAGCATATATATCAAACCACACCATAATGAGATCATATGCTCCACAACCATCCATAAGTGCAACCAAGGGTTGACCAACAAGGTGAGCACATGTCAGAAGACCACCAAGCAACAAGCACAATCATCCAACCAATGAGAAGTGAGACTCCCCCAAGCCAAAGAACATCTACCTCCTAACACCATCATCTAACCCATTGGGGGGCTTAGACCATCATCCATATCCAACCAATGAGAATTGAGACTCCCCCAAGTTAAAGACCTCCAAGGAACCAGCAGGAAATATCCATTAATGTAATGAAATCACAAAGTGTAACCTCACACAATATGAGGTGTAATAGGTCTCTTTATTTAGGATCAATGGGACAACCTAGGGTTCTCGCTTTAGGATTAGAGGCCAATAATATTATATTTAATTATTATTTACAAATTATATCTGTCAATCTATTCATAATCTATTCATAGCATATTACTTTTTGTTCAACACTACCCCCTCTTACATCCAAAGATTCAAAATTTTATAAGGATGATTACAAATGATGACATAATAAAATCCCTTTTTTTTTTCAATTGCTCATCTTTCTAGATTCTGGAACTTGTGTTGGTGCTCCATCAAACTGATTTATCCTTCATTTTGAAAGTAGAAATTGTCTACATCGACCTAAGCAATCATCTTGCCATCTCTTCTCTATAAAGAGGAAATCCACCAAAGCAAAATAATTGGAAATCTCTTCTCAATGAAGAATGAATGTCTTCTAAAGTTTTGTTCAGTTTATGCTCCTAATCTCAATTTGGAGTGAGGTCAGCTTTGGAATTGGATGGCCTCCTCATTGTAGGGTGCATATTGGATCATTGTTGGGGTGGTGGAAAAACGAGTGTGATTAGTGGTGTGGACAGGAAAGCAAGGTCTCAAGGTTTTTCTTCATGTGTATGACCCCAGCTAGAAGAAAAGAGTACTAAGAAAAACAGTACTACTGATTATGGTGGTTGGTTCACATGGAATAATTATAGACAGGGTTGGATTGGGTGTATGGAGCTTGGGAGAATGTTTCCTTTTCAGGTCGACAACAATCGGTTGATGGACGATATAGGTCAGACCATTTCCCTATTCAGAGAGCCATCTCAGTTGGTCAAGGTAGATTTGGATCCTTCAATTTTATTCAAGATGACTGTCTCACATCTCGAGTCTTCAGATTTTCGACCCTTGGTGGGAAGCCATTGTTTACCAAATAGTCAAGTTCATGAGAGGATGGGGGAGGATGATTGATCCAAAATGGATACAAATAATTGCTTGTTTTACACTTTGTAATAAAAAAAATTAATTTTCACGAAGTTTGAAAAAAAATGTCCAAAAAGACAAATCCATAAGAAGATGAAATGAAACATTTTGATGGTTAGCCTTCCAAGGAAGCTCTATTAAAAAAAATGCCACTGGAGACAAAGGACAAATAAAGGGAGATGGAAAGCAAATGAAGCTTGGGAAGAAGGACCGAAGTAGAGTTACAAACTCAGGATAAAGAAATCTGCTCAAATATTGGAGGACAAAGTAGTTGTTGAGCCTGTCCACAAAGAGCGAAGATTATCCCTGATCCAAAGAAATATGCAAAGTACAACCAATGAGTAAGAATACACAAAATATCCATGTGAGTGTATAGTTCACCCTTTGTAACAATTTTCTGAGCATAATAAAACTCCTATCAAATGCTTGATTTCCAATTTGGTTTTCCAGGATAATCTGTTGTCTATTGTGTGATTTAAGTGTTGTATGGGTAAAATCACCCGAAGTCAATTCTTTAAATTCCCACAGCTTGATCTCACCTCTAATTGATCGTTGGGATAAGCTCTGTGTGTGTTTAATGTGAAAAACACACTACAACAATACTCTCTCTTACCTACAGCCAATTGACTTGATTAAATTGTTGGTATTATGAGTACTATGGTCTATTTAATGTGTATATGTTTGATTAGCCCAAGCTTGGGAGTGTTGACAACCTCTACATGTAGAAATTTGAGTACTATGAGTCTGCCAAAACAGGTCTATCCTTGACCTTAAATTTGACTCTAAGTTTGAATCTCCAAGACTGTCCTTCGTTGTTGTTTTAGGAAAGCAAACAGTCAAGTAACTTTCTGCTCATAATTTTTATGGTTAAGTGCTCTTTTGAGGTGCCCTTGCAAGTGTTTTCATACCCCAATGTTAGCACATGCAATATACTCAAAACAAATAACACTCCTTTTGATCTTTACAACTCTAACACGCTGATCTATACTCTAAGCATGCATGAAATGAACACAAGTATTTTTGGTCAACATGACCCTAGATAAAACCCCTCCGGGGAAAACCAGTTTGGAATGAAAGTATATATAATGATGATCTTAAGTAGTGAATACAACAAGTAATCTAATACAATGGAACCTGATACAATAGCAACTCCTCACGAGAATCTTTAGAGTTCCAGGAAGAGAAATGTGCCCAAGCTTTGTGCACCCTCTTCCCTTATTTCTCTATCTACTGAAGTGATGTGCCCTCCTTCCTCCTGGGTCCAATGAAGAATCCCTTCCACACAAATGTTCTCTTGTGTGTCTCCTCCAACATGACCCAAACAGATCTGAGATAGCACATGTTATTCTATTACCTGCTAGTGGTGTACCCTCCTCCAAGCAATAACCAATACCAACAAATAATGAGGACCTAAGCCTCCATGAGTCCTCCATGAAAGATGGCGAACAAGCTCTCCTCTCACAATGCTTCCATTCTCATCCTCTTTCCCTTCTCCAAACTCTCTTGGTGAACATGCAAGTGAATGAGCCTCCAAATGCCCTATGCACCCTTCTTAAGGAATCATAAGGAAACCTAAAAAGTGGATGGCTAGGATCATCCCAAGCCATCCCTAATCAATGGTTGAGCTCTCAAAAATAATCTCAACTCAAAACCCACTACGGGTTAAGTTTCCATAGTTAACTTTATGTCCGTCAATTCACCCACAAAGTGAATTAATAGTCATTTTTCATGCAAGTGACAAATTTCACCCTTTTGACTTAGGAAAATGTCAAACTAAAATTAGACATAAAGTATAAGGCACAATGGATCAAATATTTCCCCCTTGTGGTTAGCGACCCACAACCACAAGGGGATCACTTTCCAAGGTACCCAAATCTCAACACTACAACCATACATTTATATGATTTGTTAATAGCTTTGGGCACATAAAATTACATACACGTTGCATTCCATTGGATGATACTCTGTCCCATGCTCATGCCCAATGTATTTTTGAATCCCACAACTTGATTCTTCCCTTAGTCAACTTGTTGGGATGGTTTTCTTTCTTGAATGTTGTTTGGGACCTTTGATACATCCAGAAATTTAACATACAGTGATTCTCCCCTGCTCTGTTTGCTAGTGTAAGACCTATTTGTGCTTTGTTTATGCAATTGAAAAGCAACAACAATACCAATTGGAAATTTGAATAGGCATGTGCTCTATTATTTGTAGGCAGTGTTGTCACCTACAGCGATATGTGGAGGTAGCTACCTACATCCATGCATCTTATTACTTGTTGGGCTTGATCTGTTAACAAGCAACTTGACTAAAGAGTGTTGGGTGAACAATATTCAAGAAGTTTATGAATTTGGTTGGGCACGACATCAAATAAACCAAGCAGTCAAACCTTGAAACCAATGAAAAGAGCGAATATTTTTTCCTGCTACTAATTAGCGGCAGAGAAACTTGAAACCATCTTGAATTACACAGAGAACATAATACAATCAAACTAAATTTTATTCCAATTCCACAAGCATTCGTGTCAATGAAATGAGTGGGCCATAACCCAACAACAGTGTCATGAGTTGCGAGATGACTGTAAATTTTCACATGCAATTATATGTGACTAATTTTAGATTTGAAAATTACTTCCTAGTGATCAAACAGTAAACCCTAGCTGCTATCACTGAACAATTTTACACTGAAATTATGACAGAAAATTACAGCAACAAAAACAACAAGATCTAAGATAAATCATCCATGCACTCGAGACACAAAATTTTATGTTCTGTAAAATTGTCAAATTCAGAAATTCTGAGAGAAAAATCAGCGCTCCCGGCTGACATGGTTTTACAAAAATTCCGAGGACAAACCTGTCCACTGAAAACCAAAAAATCAGTAAACTTTACCCAGGACAAAATGTCAATTTGCAATCTGCTGTAGGTCACTTGTATGGTCTGCTGATGTCAGCCTGTAAGGACCTGTCTTCTACCCAAAACTCACATGTACGACCTGCAGAAACCCTCCACATGTGCATCTATACTTTTCAAATCACACATGTGGTATGGATAGGTACATATCGTTACACATGTGACTGTATAGACTGTTGTACTCGCATGTGTGGACCTATATAGTTTGTCCACACGTGTGGCCTTTCTCTCTCCTCTTGTACGACTACTTTTCTCCTCCTCTCACAAGTGTGGCCCTCACGCGTGTTTCTTCTCTTGTCTGGAAAAATTCAGAACTCTTCCTTGAATGAAAATAGAAACAAAAATTCTCCAAGAACCCTAGGCCAAATTGCCTAGGTGCATAAATATTCTTGTTGAAATAGCCATCCTCCTAGCACAATTGTTTACTCACTTATGCTAACTCCATGATGTCACAATGAGATATCACAATCTCCTCTCCTTTTATTGGAGTCTAATGTGAGATTAGAATCCCTTATCTTACTCTAAGGAGACCTCCACTAAACTTAACATTAAATTAGAATATTAAATTCCTCTTTGTAAGTGTGAAACCCAAACACAATCCCACAAAGCCCATCAACAAGCCCATGAGGCCCTAGCCTCATACCAAGGGCATTTTCACTGAAATGAAAGAGTAATCTGGTGCCAACGAAGAGTCCCACATGCCTAATACCACGGCCTCTTGTGGGAATACCTCCCAAAGCTACAAAAATCAATACTCCCTCTTAGTGAGGGAGGTATTCTCCACCACTCCTAGTTTGCCTCTGAAGTAGACAAACTTCCCCTTTACTAGGGGTTTGGTGAAAATATCTACAATCTTCTCATTTGGGGAAATGTGTTGAAGCTTCACTACTCCTTTCTGCACCTTTTCTTTGATGAAGTGGTATCAGTGCACCCTGATTGTCGTAGTGAATCATAGTAGACTCCAACTCCTAACCAAATGACACTGCAAGAAGTTTGCATTGCCAAATAACGTCACAACTTGCCAAACTAGCTAACATATACTCTGCCTCTACTAAACTGAGTGCCATGAAAGATTGTTTCCTGCTGGACCAAGAAACCACTACTGATCCCAGGCTGAAACAACCACCAGAAGTGTTGTTCTTGTCAACAGCACTACCTACCTAATCTAAGTCTAAATATCCATGCAACCTCACTCCATCACCTCCGACATATCTCACACCAAATCCAACTATACCTCGAAGGTACCTAAGCACATGTTTTGTTGCTACCCAATGCACCTGCCTCGACTCAACCATGAACTGACTCAAGGTGTTGACAGCAAAAAAAATATTTGGTATGGTATTAACCAGGTACATCAATGGCCCAATCAAATGCATGTACATCGTGGGATCCACCAAGTCTGAATTTGAAGTCCCCGGCGTATTCAAATAGGTGGTCATAGGTGTAGTCATGGACTTACAGTCCATCACAAATCTCCTTAGTATCTCAACTACATGCTTCCCTTGTTTGAGGAAGATCTTTCCTACCTTCTACCACACCTCTAATCCCAAGAAGTAATGCATCAATCCAATATCCTTCATCTCGAAATCTGAAGCCAATTCTTTTTGTGCATCTAGTGATAAGCTTCTCAGCTCCTATGAGAAACAAGTCATCGACATATAACACCAATATGAGAGGATCCTTACAAACCTATAGGAGATATAGGCTGGGATATTCTTCACTCTTGGTGAAGACCACGCTCTGCAAATACCCATCATCCTTGAATACCATGCCCTACGTGCCAGCTTGAGTCCATACAAGGCATTCTTCAATTTGCAAACATTAGATTTCCTTTCATGTACCTCAAAATCCTTAAGGTTGCTCTATGTACATTTCCTCCTCAATCACACCATTGAGGAACCTTGTCTTCACATCTATCTGATGTATCTTCCACCCCATAACTGAAGCAAGGAAGATAACAACCCTAATAGAAGTATACCTGGCAACTGGAGCAAACTTTTCCTTGTAATTCACTACATCTTTCTGGGAGAACCCTCTAGATATGAACCTTGCCTTATACTTCTCGATACTACCATCTATGGTATGCTTGATCTTATAGATCCACTTGGAAGTTACCATAGACTTCTTTTCTAGTCTCAAAACTATGTCCCAAACATCATTCTTCATGATGCACTGATACTCCTCCATCATGGCATCCTTCCAAACATGTTGGCTTGTTTCCTCTTCAAAACTGGAAAGCTCAAAATCAATGATGTTACTCATGAGAGCCACAAAGCTCAAGAACCTCTACAAAGGCCTACTCTCCCTAAAGGTGCCTATGGGGGTTGCATGTCCCTTAACAACCTTCAAGGTGTCTCGAAGCCATCTAGGCCTCATGTTCTCATCACTACGGGGATCCATTGGATCCACAAACTCCTCTGACTCCTCCTCATGATCTGAGGGTTCCTCCTTTGCACTAGATGTAACTGTACTCTCCTCAACCTTTGGAGCCTCTTGTTCCTTGTCACATGTTGTGATCTCACAGGACCTCCTGAAATCCAAGTCCTCCTCAAACCTGACATCTTGGCTAACCTCAACATATCCCTATCCTGGAATGTATATTCGGTAGGATTTCAAAGTCTCGTTGTATCCTACAAACATGCTCTTTTTCCTGGAAGGTTCCAACTTCGTTCTCTTCTCCTTAGGAACATAGATGTAGACTAGACAACCAAAAACCATCAAATGCCCTATCTTAGGTTTCATTTTTGAGAATGCCTCCTCAGGAGTCTTGAACTCCAAGATCCTATGAGGACTCTTGTTCTAAACATAAATTTTCATGTTGCATGCTTCTACCCAAAGCATCATGGGAAGATCCTAGTCATGCAACATCGCCCTGTCAACCTAAACTATGCTATGATTATTCCTTTCTGCAACCCCATTTTGTTGTGGGTTGAAAGGCATTGTCATCTCCTTCTTAATCCCTGTCTCCTTGCAGAAAACCCTGAACTCACTGGAGGTATACTCGCCCCCGTTGTATGTCATGTACCAGGGACTGAGTTGGTTGACCAGTCAACTTATAGAGACTACCATCACGAGTACCAATGACCTTTTCTAATTCAAGACTCAATACCTTTGGCCAAGAAAGACCTACCCATCTACGAATGCAATTGCATACCCTTTATCCTCCGTGGAAAAGATAGAAAGTAGGTTCTTCTTCGGTCCAAGTACATACAACACTTCACTCATCTTGAGAAGCTTTCCGGACTTCAACTGAAATGAAATTTTTCCAACTCCCTTGACTACATACTTGGTATTATCACCAAGTTCTACCTGCAATCATGGGTTCTCCCCTGTCAAACCGACGAGCGATTTTTGTGATCCTGTCATATGATGAAAAGCTTCACTATCCACCAACCAAGTCTCCATGGTGACCTGCCTAGAACAAAAAAAAATCTTCACCATTGTCTCAAGACATGACTCCCTCTCTTCCTTCAAAGCCTTGGCTTTGATACCATGTCAATTTTCACATGCGATTCGGTGACTAATTTTAGATCTAAAAATTACTTCCTAGTGATCAAACAGTAAACCTTAGTTGTTATCACTGAACAATTTTACACTAAAATTATGACAGAAAATTACAGTAGTGGAAACAACAAGATCTAAGATAAATCATCCATGCAGTTGAGACACGAAATTTTATGTTCTATAAAATTGCCAAATATAAAAATTCTGAGGGAAAAATCATCCCTCCCAACTAACAAAATTTACCAAAATTCTAAGGAAAAACCTGTCCTTTGAAACCCAAAAAATCAGCAAACTTTACCTGGGACAAAATGCCAATTTGCAATCTATTGTAGGTCACATGTATGGCCTGATGATGTTAGCTGTATAGCTTCTAACGTCGGCCTGTATGAACTTATATTTTGCCCAAAACTCACATGTGTAGCCTACAGAAACCCTCCACACATGAAGTTGTACTTTCCAGGTCACACGTGTGACTGTACAGACCTATCTATACCACACGTGTGACCGTACGAACTATTGTATGGTCTATCCACTTGTGCGTCCATTCTCTCTCCTCTTGTACCACTACTTTTATCCTTCTCTCATGCATGTGGCCCTCACACGTGTGTCTTCTCTTGGCTAGAAAAATTCATAATCCTTCCTTGGATGAAAACAAAAACAAAAATTCTCCAAGAACCCCAGGCCAGATTGCCTAAGTGCATATATCTTCTTGCCGAAATTTCCATCCTCCTAGCACAATTGTTTACTCACTTATGCTAACTCTGCGATGTCACAATATCCTCCTCTCCTTTTATAAGAGTCTAATGCGATATTAGAAGCCCTTATCTTACTCTAAGGAGACCTCCACTAAACTCAACATTAAATTAGAATAGTAAATTCCTCTTTGTGGTTGTGAAACCCCAACACAAGCCCACAAAGCCAATCAACATGCCCATGAGGCCCTAGCCTCATCCCAAGGGATTTTTCACTGAAATGAAAGAGTAATCTGGTGCCAACGAAGATTCCCACATGCCTGACACCATGACCTCTTACTGGAATACCTCCTAAAGCTACAGAAATCAACAATGACAGGCACAGTCTTGAAGAGTTTTGTATCTTTCTTCAGCAATATGCTATTGAGTTGGACATGGTGGTTCGTAAAGATGAGTACATTTCCAAAGGGACTAGATCCATCTAGATTGTATAAATTATGGAAGGGTATGAGGCCTCCAAGTTCTACTTTCACTTCCTGAAGAGAAAGGTGGTAGCTGACAGAGCCCTTGGCTTACATAGAGTAGAAAGATCTCTTGGAGATGATCTCGTTGAGGTTAAGTGTATGTCTGGTTTACACTTTCAGAATATGTTTTCTCCATGTGCTTTGAAAGACAGTGTGGTGGGTGCTAGGAACTCCTATTACAAGGTAATCCTACATAAGGTGCCCATTGGGGATGAAGATAGGTTTGGTAATGACTTCTTGAAGGATAAACTATTTGTAGCACTTAGCTCCATGCAGAATGGAAAGTCCTCAAGTTTGGATGGGATGCCTTGTGAGTATTATAAGGCCATGTGGAACACAATGGGGATAATTTTTTTTGTTTAGCTGTAGAAGCCTTTACCACTAGGATATTGATTGAATCTCTCAATTGGGATCTAATTAAGCTTATTATGAAGAATGTGGTTGGGGACTCCATTGAGGGTGGAGGCCTATTTCTTTGCTCAATGTTGCCTGCAAGATCTTGACTAAAACAATGGTTCTTCATATCCACACTACATCTTGTAAGGTTGTTCAACAAGAACAACCAAGGTTTGTGTAGTGTCAATTTATTATGGATAAGGTGATTTTTACCTAGGAAGCCATGGAGTAGGCCCATGTGTTGGTCCACATGTTCTCTTTTGAGTATAGTTTTTGACAAGGCCTATCATTGAATCGATTGGTCCTTTATCACAAAGATGTTGACTTGTTTGGGGCTTGGACATTTGTCTCAGTTAATAACTCTCTATCCGCATGGATTTTGTTGCATTGATCCATTAGGAAACAGTGCCACTTGGCCTCGTATCTATACGTATTGACATCTAATGCGTTGGGTTATCTCTTGGAGGTCGATCACATCCAAGGGAGTGTATGTGGTAGGGATAGAGATTGTTAATAATCACTTTGCAAATGACTCTTTTATTTGTACAGGTGAATCAAATTCCCTTGATGGCCCTTAAGGTTGTCTAAACCTTTTTAGTGGAGGTTCAAGTGCAGTGGTTAGTGATAATAAGAATGATTTTTGGTTAGTGGGATTAGACATATTGTCTGGTTGGATTTTGTCAACTTGGATGTATGTTTGATTAAGGTTCATTGTGCAGTGTTTTGGCATACCTTTTCGAGTTGGTCTTTCACCTATTTCCATGTAGGAGTGGTGTCTTCAAACGCTACAAAGAAAGCTTCAATTCTAGCAATATAAAGACCTTTCATTTGCAAGGAAGTTGATGATTGTTGGGATGATCCTCCAAGCTTCTCACATATAATATGTCTCATGTTGGTTACTCAATCAAGCACAATTTCGACATTTGGAGTAGATTTTGTAGTCATATTTGTGGTCAAGGTATGGTAGAGAGTGGGGCCTTCCAATGGTCCCATGGGATATATGGGATGAGGGGAGGTTCGGGTTGATTAATGTAGCTACCCAAGGGAGCATCCTTGGTGCTAACTAGGTGGTGCGTTAATTGGTAGATCTAGTTGCAATATCCATTGGTTAGTGCTCAGCATGTAGGCAAGGTTCGAGGGGTCCTTGGCTTGTGTGACATTATCTMCTCCCCCCATATGTTCCATGTTGCAAGTTCRTTTATTTTCAAGAGTATCTAKATAGTGTGGRGGGCACTAGYAGGTTTGGTAAGATGGAATACAACTAGCAATAKAGYGGGTTGGGATTTGGTGAGACACTTAGTTTGGAGTTGGTGGTTGCACAACTCTTGTATTGCAGAGCTCCCTTGTTTCCAGGCCCAATATYTGAGTAAGAAGGGCATCGTTTTTTGGAAAAATATTTGGGATCCAATGATGTATTCCTTGAAAGATTGGCAATCTCTTCTTCCCTTTGATYARCCATCTATTTCTAAGCTTACTGGTCTCATCCCTTGGAAGGATGAGACCAATACACTAGAGTGGATATTTGATCACCCCCTTCAACAGTATGACTCTCAGAAGTTATACTCCATTTTACACTAGAGTCATAGGCTAGCCCCTATCCTCAAAGTTCATTGGGTTTCCTCCAACCCAAAGGATAGGTAGGTTCATTGATTGCATAGTGTGTGCTCTATTCAACTCCTTTAGAACCTACCAGCTTTTGTGTCGTTGATTATTTATCATGGACTCCCCTCCAAGGCTAGGTTGGCAAAGAGTGTGTTATTTGATGGTCTATGTCTTGCTTGCCATTTCTCAGAAATACTGAAGTAGATGTTCTAGAATTGTCAATGTCTGAAGAATTGATGGTGTTACATTCAGGATCTCAGTTTTTAGTCCTTCTCCTAGGGAGGGTGCATTGGTGAGCATCTTTGCTTGGTGATTGCATCTATTTGGTTCACTCCTCTTTCATTGGTATTTGGCACTGTTTGAGGATATCTACTCTATTTAGCCTTTGGAATATCATTTGTAGGTTTCTTTTTAATAATGAGGTCAGTTATTTGTCTACTTTTTGTACCATGTGGAGAGATGAGTTATGTATGCAGTGGTTGATCAAAGGTTTTTTTCTTATTAAAGATGAAAAGTCTTTAGATGCAGTAGCATACTCTGATTTGATTTCCACTTTAGTAGCACTGAGGAAGAGGATATAAGTTTCATTGTATGTACCCTTCCACTTCTTGTCTTCCTGATGTAAATCTTTTTTTGTATATAGAAGATGTATTTTTCATCAAAAAATAGCTTCATAAACTCTTCATACAACAACATATGTTGTGAAGAGATGATAAAGTAATTGCACACATCATCAATATGATTGAAATATAGTTTCTCTTCCAAAATATAGGTGAACATAATATCCAATTTCAAAGTTCAGTAGCATGACTTCTAATTCCAAACATTTCTAGTTTATGTGACAAATGTGAATGACATCACTCAGAGGAAAATAGCTATAGAGATAAAAGATTCATGCCCGATACAACTGACGACCATTGTCATCATAACCAGCAACCAAAAGTGAAACTCCAAAGGGTCTTACTCCACTGAAAACAAACGTTATTGTTAGCCATAATTTCAACCTAGAATATGTGAGAAGAATCAAGTAAGAAATAGAGAATAAGACAGTGATTAGTGCCTACAATGTAGATCAACAATATTACAACTCCTAGTTCATGTGCTGCCATGGAGAACAATATTATTTGTCATAAAAAGTTAGGAAACATACCCGGATTGGGTAAATTCTTGCATCACAGTTGTTGTTTCCCTTACAAGTTGTGTAACATGGATTGGTTCCTACATACATGACAAAATGTGGAAAAATGTTGAAATTGAGTAAGTGCTATGAAATTGAAGGTTGATCTAGTTGGTGAGCACCATTGCAGACACTGAACAGAAGGAATCACAACTTGGTATGCAAATAAAGTAATTTGATTTACTTAATAGAAAAATTATCAAAAACAAATAGCAATCTATGTTCTAGATAATTTCAATAAACAAATAACATGATAAAAATCCCTAAACTGTTAAATTTTTAATTAAATAAAGTACCTAGGCAAGTGTTTCTCATCCCTAGGCGCCTAAGGGGTAAGAAAGTGCCTAATGTGGGCCCTAGTCATTTAATTTGTGACATGCAAATTAAAAGGTGACTTTATGACTTTAGTGAGGGTGAGTGAAGAGACACCAAATCTCAGCCACTCATCTAATCCAATCTCAATCGTTGGATTAAGAGACCCCTCACCTACCTCATGAGATTGATTAGGGTAGGAGGGCGCACCCTAGCTAGGGTTGTTGTTCATTTTCATCTTTTGGAGAGCAAGAGAGAGGTCGAGCTTGAGAAGAGGCAAAATTTGCAAAGTTGGGCACACATCCCAAGGTAGCAAGCTAGCACGAGTTTCAAGGCAGAGTACAACATTGAATGCAGTCTGTATGGTACGAATTTCTAGAGGCCATACAACCATTTGTTATGCATGGAAATTGAGGAAGATAGCAGAAACATTTCTGAGAAGTTTGGCATGCATCCCAAAGCTTCCATACAGTCATTTATTGGCACAGAAATCGAGGCACCTACTATCATTAATTTCTGGGTGAAATTCTGTACTGTCCATACAGATTTTGGCATGATTTTCGAGGGTTGTACAACACAGTGTTTGAGAAGAAAGGGCATGATTTTCGAGGATTTGTTCCTGTTGCATATTCCATACAGTCTTAACATAAATTTGGCACAAAAATCAAGACAGTCCGTACAACATTTATTGTTGGGACAGCCATACAGTTGCACGGATTTCTATCACAAAAATCGAGGAGCTTTCCCAGGACTGTTTAGAAGGATTTTAGCAGAAGAAAGTCTGAGATAAGTTTTTGTAATTTCTGAAGATGAATATGCTGTAAAAGAAATTTCTCAAGAGATCATAAATAATATAAAGCCCTCTCTCACTGGTTTTCCCCTTGTGGGTTTTTCCAGGGTTGATGTTAGACCGAAAATATATGTGTTATTAATTTTCTGAGTTTTATATGTTGTTGATATTTTATTTCTGCGTTATAAACGATGTTCAAAATCCTCATGTTTCAGTTCTGAAATTAATTTTCTGCTAAGTTTTATTTGCTGATATAAAACTAGGTTTGGGCATTAAACATTGGCTGAAAAATCAGCGAGACTGAAACTAGGTTGGGGTCTGAAAAATTTACATGGTATCAGAGATGAATTGAAAGGAAGCAGAAATTTCAGCAGTCGGAAAGTTGGGACAGCAGTCACTTCACAGGGAAGATTTTTGAATTTATTATTTTCAGCAGAAAAGGGTCAATGGCTACAAGTTTGAGAGTTGAGGACAAACTTGATGGGGCAGGAAATTTTGGTGCTTGGAAAGAGAGGATGATCTTGCTTTTGCAAGAAAATGAGTTGTGGCACATTGTG
>SNQJ01S0236066.1:0-13951 GCA_010110895.2 Picea sitchensis
GTCTCTATGTTTCTCATATGTGTGACTGATGCTGAATTTGCCATTGTCTATTTCCCTGCATTATTGTGATTATCATTTAGTGTCTCAGCAAAGAGTTTTAAAAGAAGCATAATTGTTTAAGCACGGTAACAACTGATTCACCCTCCCCTCTCAGTTTTCCAACATCCTGCATCCCCTTAGGTTTGTTTTTTGGAGTGGAAGTTGGGGTTTCTGTTCGGGGTTGTGAATTAGAGCTTTGAGGTCCTTCTTTTTCGGGTGTGCAGTGTTGATTTTTGTTGCCGGGTCAACACTCTAAGGTCTGTGTAGGGCATGTGGTTTTTGGATTCCTCTTTTGTGTTCTTATGTTGTTCCTATGGATCTATATTCTATGGGGGTTTCTTTTCCTCCCTGGTCTGGTTCGTACAGGTTCTCTTCTGTTATGCTCCTTCCTTTTTCTTGGTTGTTTTTGGTGGCTATCCTCTTTGCAGACTTCATATTACTAGGGACAGTCTTTGAGGGATTTTTTTTATTTGTTGCGCTTCTCTTCCTCTTAGGGTTGAAAGAATTATTAGACTAAATTTATCCTGGTACTTTTCCCTTTGAGGTTTTCCATCCCTCTCCAAGGATGAGTCATGCTAAATTCACCTGCAAAATGTAATTTGGTTTTCTACGGATGAATAAAATTCCGCTTTTTTTTTCTATCGAAAAAAAACACATATGTGAGACTGAAACAATAATCTGATTTTTCATTTATTTCATTATGAGATACAAAATTGAGTTCTCTCTACAAGCCCCTGCGAGGGTAGGGACCAAAATCAAATTTAGAATCCTTTGATGGGCACCATACAAAAAGTCTCTGTCAACAAGAAGAAAACTGAAGCTAAAGATCTGGATCAGCTTGACACAAAATGTTGTCACTTGACTTTGCAAGATATTCTTTATCAGTCATGAAATTCAATTCATGCACACAAAAAAATACACAGATTGCCAAAGATAAATCATACACCTTTAAAACAAGCTGCTGAAATATGTGATTCCATTTTTGAATCATGTTTCCTTCAATAAGACCTTGTTGTCATCAAGAGGATTAATCTTTCTAGTAAAATCAAAATGAATGAAAGTTGAAAGTATCTCACTAGTATAGAGAAAACCTTATCGTTGTAGTTCTCCTTCTATTCTCTCTTCATCTCATTGAGATTTTATTCCTTGTCAATAAGTTAGGGTAGTTCAACTACCTTTCTTTAGCTGAGTCAAATTAGCTTCACTAATTAGTTGAGACAAGTAATAATAGTATATATAAATAAAGGTCTTAATTAATAATAACTAAATAGGTGGGACCCGTTGTGACTCCCAATTATTTATTTTAATAAACATCAAACAATAAAACATAAAACCCAATCATTTGATTCCAAATATATCCTCCTTGTAACTCTTGTTTTCATAATTATGATCAAATATTTTAAATATCAACTAAATATAATATGACCATATCCAAAAGTATCATATCCATGTTGTCTGAAAAAAAAACTGCCTAAACATATGCTTGTTGTCCAAAACTTTGTCAAAGTAAAAACATTGGCTTTAACATAAAAAAATAACATTAACAATTGTCAAAATAATATTTATTGTGGGAGGCATTTGGACTCTTTTCACTGCTGCCCCCTTTTGAATTTTTTGTGTCAGCCTTTGGTTGGTTGGAACCTTAAGGATGCATTGCATTGATGACATGAGAACAATCATCCTTAAGATGAAGGTGGGAAGACACATATTTGGAATATTCTTTGGATGAATTAGAGGGACTGCCTACTCCGTTTCCCTTATCCTGCACGGGCTCAGGGACATCTGTTTTTAATCTCTTACTGGCATGAGATGAATGCATGGGTGAGACAACATGATCAACTTGGGCAATTTGATTCTTTGGTGGTGGAGGGGGTAAAGGCAAAGAAATAGTAGGCCAACCATGGTGATTAACAATAGGCTCATGGACAATATCTTTCCAACCATCGTTGGAAGGCAGTTCTAATCGCATTGATACACGAGGAGGGTTTGAGATGCCAGAAAAGTTTTGATGTGATTAGAAGGACGGTCTTTCAGGTCAGGGCTGGAGGATATCTTGGTCTACTAGGTTGAAGAACCCATCTTGGAAAATATGGTTCAATTCTTGGGGGTCAACATCAAAATGTATGGAGAACCGAGGTCGTCTATGRCCCCTTTTCCATTTTCCCTTGCCTTTGTTACCTATGCCATTACTTCCTCTACTGAAAAATCTCATCCTGAAGTAATGTTACAATTAGTTATGAAAACTCTTGACAATCCATGCATCAACCCTACCTAAATAAAATCAAAGGTTGTCTCTATCATCCTATACAGAAGCACATGCAATCAATCCATTCATCATATTACTCAAATCAATAATTAACTGCTATTGAACATGGAATGATAGGGTTATTGGGAAGATGAAGGGTTGGTAATGAATGAAACGTGGTAGCATGGACGGGGACTACCATCAGATACTATTTAAGAAACATAGATACAACTTCCATATCAAAACAATACTTCCATTTCCAATTTAAACACCAGTCACTTTTTTTTTTTTTTTTTTGAAATATCATTTAAAATAACAGAACAGGGAATTAAAATGAATCTGGGAAGATGGTGGGATTGTAAGGAGCCAAAAATGGTACATTGAACGGGAAATGAAATGGGCATTGTTCCATTAAATAAAATAACATACCCTTAATTACCAATTTGTTTTTTAAACTATAGTCAATCTCAAAGTTAAAGACAACAACTTCTATATCAAACTCAAAGAAAAACTCCAGGAATGTCAAACGCAGGCAGTCGATTCCTATATTTCTTCTTCGAACAAAAACACAATTTATACATAGACTGTCCATAATTCCAACTATCAACGATCATATACAGAGTGCTTAGAGAAGACATGAGGAGGCTGAGAACAATAACATGCCATTGAAATTTAACAATTACATCAACCAAATGAAATTTATATTTAATGGACTGGGTTCGAAACCCTTTATTCTATTAGTTGGTTGCTTTTCCTTTTTCTCAAAAATCAAATGAATCCAAACATCACCAAGCCAAAAAAACTATAACCAATTCCTTCCCACTGAACAATTTGTTTCTTTTATTTGCAAATTTCTTTTTGTATGATGGAGTATCAACATAATCATTTCCATATATTAAAATAGAACACATCAAGCGTGCAATGGAGTGTAACAAGGCCAACAAATATCCAACATACGAGGTTGGTATCTACGACCAATAATTTATACGTGACAGGTCGAGTTAGAAACTTTGGTGTCCTTTTTCTTTTATTCACTACACAATCTTCAAAACAACCAAAAATCATGTAGGTAATCAACCAATGGACCAAGGACAACATACGGGGCTGGTATCTATTTCCAGTGTTTTCTATGTGACATTCCAGGTTTGAAACCCTAGTGTTATTTTTATTTTATTCACTATACATTCTTCAAAACAACCAAAAATCATGTAGGTAATCAACCAATGGACCAAGGAGATATGCAAGTAACAAATCGTTTCACTGTCGGGTTAACACATAAACAATTCAAAATCTGAGTTCAAGTTTGCAACAACCACGACAAAGGAGAATGGAGTGTGAACAACAGGTGAGTGAGACAAATTTGCAGGTGGGGTTTATAAAATGAAACCAAAATCTCCAACAAATTTGACACGGCCATTTCCAAGGTGGTCTTCCAAGTAGAACCAGATTTTTCATATACTCAAACTGTGAAATGACAGCTTGACGGGGACACAAATTCTCATGAGTAGAGTAGGAGGTAACAACATTCCATTAAAGGAACCCATAACCAACCATATAATTTGTTTACCATAAAACCCTCAGTATCTCGGTATTATTGCGACAACAAACAAAATTTCCATAACTCTATAAACAAAAGCGATAACATCCAGTCATCCACCCCGGGTGAAACCATAACCAAATACTTTCAAAATGAAGTATCACTTAAAAATTCCAATTTGCAACATTTCAAATGCCAACCAATATCATTTTCACATACAAAATACACATCCAACCACCATATTCAAAATGTTAATCAAGATATAGAATTCTAAGAGACAACATGACTGGTCCAAAGCGGTGCTGAATCGATGAATTGAAGGGATATAGTCACTCATACTTGTGGAGAGGAAATTCGATAAAAAGAACCAAATAATACCACCACTATTCTCCAACAACCGAGCGAAAAGGAGGAAAACTAACCATATCGACCAAATGTGTGACAAGGTGAGGGTGGTGATCTCGATGTGAGGTAAGAAATACGGTAAATGCATGTATCTTCTCCACCCACTCATTAATTTCCATCAACCATAACTAGGGCGGAATACATTCAAAACCCTACTGAGCACATTAATCAACCATACAAATCCAACATGTCACTTCTATTTTTCCAAATTGAAACGAAAACCCTCTTATCCATAGTTTTATACCAACATCAATTATATAATATGTCCCATATTTCTAACAAGTTCCACTTTGCAAGGATCGTTTGACCTCGAACAATTGCATAAAGCATAACTATTGTCCATATAATATAACCAATACCATGAATGCAATATGTTATAACCAAAGTGGCTATGAGTTGAAATCCGAATTTTAACCATATGCCAAAGCAGATGTATAACAATTATGACCAAAGTGCTTGTCACTTTCTTTTGACTTTTAAATTGCCAACCCTTATCATAATTGATTTCATGTGAGAATTTGTTTGAATTCTTGTGTTTTCTGAAACTATAATATGCTTCGTCAAGTTGTCATGATTGCAATTCAGAGAAGTGTTTCTTTTTCACCATGAATCAAACAAGGGGGTACCACCTATCTAGTATATTATTAAGTATGTGTATATAAATAATAAGGCATTGCAACTCATTTGCAGGTAGGGGTATTATGTTGCGCTTCTGGTATCAACAACGTGTTTTCCCTTTAGTTCATTAGCTTTATCCCGTTTGAGGATGAGATCTCCATATTCAAAATATTTATTACCCATATTTGACTTTTCAAACCATTTTTTAATTATTTCTTGATGGTGTGTTAGGTTCATTTTATCTTTCTACCTTTCTTCTTCCAGTTTTAATAGAATGTTTAACCTCTCTTGCATTGCTAGGAAAGACTCATCTCAGGTGGATTGGGCTAATTGTAAGGCTAGTAGGAAGGTGTGGGTAGGTACAGTGGCTTTATGTCCATAGACCAGGAAGAAAGGAGAGTTACCGATAGACGAATTGGGAGTTACTTTGTCATCCCAAAGGGCATTATGAAGGGCATTATGAGGTTCCAGTTCCTTTGATGGTCGTTGACAATTTTCTTGAGAATATTAATGGGATTTTTATTAGTTTATTCTGCCAAGCCATTCCCTTGTGGGTAATAATTCACTAAATACTTGACTTTACTATTTCTTTCAAGAGAAAAGTCACTCAACTTCGGAGAGGAAAAATATTTCGCATTATCAAAGACTAATGATTCAGGAACTCTAAACCTGGTGTTGGGCCTGAGATATGATCAATTTTATGATAGTTATAGACACTTTTTCCGAATGTACATATGTGTTTTTCATGTTTTGTAGAATCTTTTTGAAGAATTTTGTGCTAAAACAGTATGATCTACACCAGGTATGTATGATTCGTGTTTGATGTCAATATTGAGTACAATTCATCATGTTTTATGTTCCCAAAGATATAATTCACATTTTTTTGGTGTTATAGGGAAAAAACACACCACGTTTCTACTTCCGACACTTAGTCCAACACTCCTTCCAGTACTCGATCCGGTCCTCGGTCCGACACTTTGTCCAACACTGCGTCTTGCACGAAAATGGTGGGCAATTTGGCGGTTATGGTATTGGTAGCCAGTGGTGGGCAAATCAGGAACATGGGTTTTTCTCGTGATTTCCCCCTCCAGCTACTGAACCCTTGACAACTCAATTTAAGTTGTTAAGCAGGGCGATTATTGGCTCGCTCTATTTCAGTAGTTAGGGCACCATTAATGCAATTTGTCAAATTTAGAAGTGGTTCGACCCTCCTGTGGTAGACCACTTGGTCTGTAAATATTATAAATACCACTATGGTGGTCAGATAGAAGTTAAGCAATCGAACTATCGATGTGATAGACAAAAAACATGATTTTACTCTGTTTTGCCATTTTTCATTGCTAGATTATATAAAAACCGCATTTTTGAGTTTTCATGGTGAAATCGAATTGTTGAGTTCATGGTGTGCTTTTAGGAAGTGACCACGATTTGCTGGGGGGACCACCAACAGTCTGGTAATTGTTCTTTAAGTTGTTTATTCATTTTATAGTTTAGTTGTCTCTCTTTATTTCATGTGCATGCATTATTATTTTGTTAATTAATTTGTTGTTGTAGTTTAATTGTCTTAACTCTCTTTTGCAGGTTAGTATGAAGGCTTGTGTTAGTATGAGTTGATCTTGTAGTTAGAAACAAATTTTCAAATTCATAGACTAACCCCGTGTGCAATTAGATGTTAGATTATGTTTTATTTATGATTTTAGAATTCAATTTAAAACATGATTTAAAACAGAGTAGTACAGAGTTTTAATTTGAGTTTTCTTTAACAAGTATTTGATGGATGGATAGGATTAATTTCAGTTTTTAATTATAGATCACTTATTTCATTTTTATGTAGATCTTTCTTAATTAGTTGTTGGTTAATGTATTTGGGAGTTTACTTTTTAATGTCATGTTTTAATTTATGTTCTTAAGAATTTTCCTTATTGCAGTTTGAATTCTTAAGATAGATATAGCATAGTTTCATTTTATGTATTTTCTTTCCTAGAATTATATTGCAATTGCAATTCTTAGTTAATGATTGAATTTAATTATGAAGTTTGTTTACATAACATAGAAATACAATTAAAATATCATTATATTGTTGATGGTTAATAATTCATGAATATGCAGGGTAATTAACATTGTTTCCGTAATGGCTAAATTCTCATTGGATTGTTTAATCCATACCTTTCACTTTGCTATTGAGATCAATGTTGAGCTTATACCACTTGAATTATCCTTTGTTGTCAAGTGCCATCGAGATATCATACGACACCGGAGACATTCACACAACCACCAACACTATATTTGAGTTGTCATAGGTTAAAAGATAGTTTCCTGCTTTCGTAGATAAGAAGATATAGTTTCTTGCTTTCATAGATAGTTTTATTGTTGTTGTAGGGTAGATAGTCTCTTGCTTTGATAGATTAAAGAGTAGTTTTTCTTATCATAGATTAGAATTTAGTTGTTAGTTCTTCTTTCTTTCAATTAAATAGATTTCCTTTTAAGAATTAGAAATAGTTTGAAGTTTGAATTAAGAATATAGTTCACTTGCCTCTTAGGTTAGATGGTTGTTCAATGAGAAGTTTTCACTAGATTACTTGCAGTAGAAGTTATCTTAGAGTATTTAGTTGTTTACTTTCTTTAATAGGTTAGCTAGTTGTCTTGCTTACTTGTTTACTTGCTTTAATAGGTTACTTTCTTGCTTATCCATTCTTGCTTTGATAGTGTAGTTGCTTGTTTATTTACTTGTTTTCATAAGGTAGTTTCTCATTGAATTTAGGTATGCAAGTTAAGTAGTTTTCTTTTGTCATTTTCTTATCGTTATGCTTAATAGTTTCTTTTGCTTATTGTTATGAACTAGTTTGCTTTACATAGGGTTTTTACTTGCTTTCTTAGAACTATCCATCGATCCTTGATCCAAAAGTACTTAGGTTACATAGTTTCAAGTTGCTTAGTAGGGTTTTCTCATTAGATAGGTTTTCTTAAATAGGCTAACCCTTAGATAACCACTTCCTTAGTTAGATTATACTACTAGCAGCCCTTCTACCTTTGGCATATATTTTTCTACAACTCTAAGTTTACTTACCCCGGGTTGACAATTTAATTGAGGCTTTTTAGTGTGTTTTTAGTGCATATATAACACCCATCATTTTTGGTGCCATTGTCGGGGAGTTGTCTTAAGGTAAGAAGTAGTTAGGAGATAGATCATTCATAGACCTTAGCATTATATGGTGGTGGGGGAACTTTAAAACGAGAGGTAAGAACCTGCGCATCTGCTATTGCAGGCTCCACCAAACCCAATGGTAGTTTTTCTTTTTTTTTGTTTATTTTCATGAATAGACCTAGAAACCAAATGGTATATTTTTCTTTTGTTATTGATTTCTTTCATGAATAGACCTAGAGATCGAAAAGGTAGATACATTAAATCTAAATCAGACCTTTCAACCAAGGTTCCTTCTGATCTCTTTGGGGGAAGGAATGTTCCACTTATAAAATCCATAGACCGATACTGAAAAACAGGAGCTAGCTCAACCCAAAGAGATAAAATAGTCTCTGAAGAGACTAACACAAGGAGCACTATAGAACAAGAAATTGAAGCATAAATTATATTAGGACAGGAGGTAAGACCACTCGAGCCTTCTGCAGAACCAAACAATACAACCTTTTCTTTTACACCACCACCAGGGGACCCTAATTTTGAGGACATCATAGACCCTGAAAAGGTGAATATTTTGTTTGGTAGTTCAGCCAATGTAATTATCTCTCAAACTAACACAGAAAATTTGTCACCAATAGTCTCAGCTGGCTCGAGTAGAGTCCCAGACATCCAATCCGTAGGAAGACCTTTCCATCAAAGGGAAACCTTGTTCTCTTCAAAGATAAAATCACCTAGGTACTCTCTTTTTGGAAACCAAGCCAATATGGATGATCATGAAGACCATAACAATATAATACATGGGAGGAAGAAGAAACTGGAAACCACACCGAAACTACCTTCAAGTTTCTGATTTTAGACACCACTTCAAATGTCAACATGAAGAATATTCCTCTCTCAACACTGCCTACCTTTTATGGTAAAAAAATGAATATCCAGACACCTTCCTATTTGAATTTGACATCTTGTGTAGGAGCTACAACCACATACAAGATGCCCATAAACTAAAACTCTTTCCTGCCACCCTCAAAGACTCCACACTAAGATGGTTCATGGGGTTGGGAGAATCCAACATTAGGTATTGGGAAGCCATAAAAGACATCTTTCTTAAGAAGCACCAAGACTATTGTAAGACCAAAGAGTCTCGTAATGACATCTTTAAAATCCAAAAGTTAGAAGACGAGACCCTCAAATATTATATGGAAAGATTTGGTTATATCTCCCAGAAGTCAAAATACCATGACCTCCCAGAGGATGCAATTAGGGCTCTTTTCCTTAAGGGAATTTTAGAAGAATACCTAGAAATTCTTAACCTGATGGCATCAGGTGACATCTCTCATAAACCATTTGCTAAAATATGTGAAATGTGTAAAAATTACTCAAGGAGTAGAGCCAAAACAGGAAAGAATGTTCGGGACCCTGTAATATACCAGATATAAAAAGTATGCAGAACAAAAATAAAATGCTAGAAATGGTAGAATAATAGTAATATAACCAGCATAATCCCCACAATAACACATAAATGATATAAGAACAACAACATAAATAACACTTTGATTCAGAAAGCAATGTTCACGGGCCTCTTCGAGGGCGCAACCTCCAATCGAGCAGCGCTTTGTTACAATAATCTCCAAGCTAGGGTTTTAATACCTTTGAACCTTATTTATACTAAATATGTCTATCAAGAGAAGCATCTAGAGGAAGATTCTTCTAGAAGCGGGAGCTTCTATTAGGTCTTCTTACATCCGCTTTATTCTATTTTATTGAAATGCCTTATTAATATTGACCTTTATTACATCTGAATATATTTCTCTACCTATGTGCGGGTTAGGACCCTAACATGTCTTCCCCCTTAAAAACAACCTTGTCCTTAAGGCTTGAGATGTGGAAACTACTACATAATGGTAGCTGGTTCCCAAGTGGCATCTGCTGAAGTTGTATCTTTCCACTGGACTAGCACTTCCTTGATGGTTCTCTGACGTAGGTGATGCTCACACTGGTCCATAATTGCTTCTGGATGTAGCCAAATGGATCCTTCTTCAGCTAACTCGGGAAGGTTGGTTTGAATTTGGCACCTAGTTCCAATCACCTTCTTTGAGCGTGAAACATGAAAAACAGGATGTAGCTTCAAATGTCTGGACATAGCTAACTAATAGGCAAATTGTCCCACACGCTTGAGAATTGTATAAGGACCTTAAAATTTGGGGGCTAGCTTCTGACAATGCTCGACCTTGAGGGAAGTTTGCTTGTATGGTTGCAGTCGCAGAAACACCTGATCCCCTTCTGTAAATTGAGGTTTAGAGCGACCTTGATCTGCTTGTTGCTTCATACAATTCTGTGCCATGACCAAGTTCTCTTTGAGGTTATGGAGAATATCCTCTTGAACTGTAAGTGTTTGGTCAATTACCTGGACCTTCAAGGTACCCGGTAAGTATGAGAGAGCTGAAGGTGTCTTGTGTCCATATATAGCTTCAAAAGGAGTCATGCGTGTAGCTGTATGGTAGGAAGTGTTGTACCACCATTCAACCAGGGGTAACCATTGAGCCCACTGATTTTTCTTTTCAGAGGCAAAACACCTCAGATATGTTTCCAAACATTTGTTGACAAATTCCTTTTGACCATTAGTCTAGGGATGATAAGCTGTGCTGAGATGCAATTGGGTGCCCTATAGCTTGAATAGTTCTAGCCAAAAATTGCTTGTGAAAGTTGGGTCACGATCAGAAACAATAGAGTGCGGCATGCCATGAAGCTTGAAGTCATGGTCCATGAAAATTTGAGCCACCATGGATGTAGTAAATGGGTGTTGAAGAGCGCAAAAATGAGCATACTTGGAAAGGCGATCCACAACCACCATTATGAATGATTTATTTCCCTATTTGGGTAAGCTGGTAATAAATTCCATAGAGTTATCCTTCCAAATAACAGGTGGAATCGGAAGCGGTTGTAGTGTGCCCGGAGATTTGACTGTTTCTCCCTTGTTGCATTGACACACATCACATTCAACGAAAAAATTACGGATGTCCTRTTTCATACCATCCCAGAAAAAAGAACGCTTGACCCTGTCATAGGTTTTGGTGAATCCGGAGTGCCCCACTGTGGGTGTAGCATGAAGCTCAAAAAGTACCTTGGATTTAAGCTTTGATTATTTACTCAAATACAAACGGAATTTGTATCGAAGCTCATCTTGGAGCCAAGAGTACCCTAGGGGAGTTGGAGCATTGGTCTACAATTGTTGGATCAGATGTAAACTTTTGGGATCTTGTAGCCATTCTTGGCGAACAACTTGGAGCCAATATGGTACAATGAACGAAAGAGAAAAAAGGGATCCTTCTTCTTCATATTTTTGGGACAGTGCATCTACCACCACATTGTCTTTTCCTTTCTTGTAAATGATCTCATAATCATATCCAAAAAGCTTAGTCACCCATTTTTGTTTCTCTGGGGAGGAAATGTGTTGTTCTAGAAAGTACTTGAGGCTTTGATGGTCTGTCTTAATTTGGAAACGTTTCCCCAAGAGATAAGGGCGCCACAGATCAACAACATGTAGAACAACCAACATTTTATTTTCATAGATGGGTTTGCCCATATTCCTTTCAGATAGTTTCTTGCTGGTGAAGGCCAAAGGTCGACCCTCTTGCTTAAGGACAACACCGATTCATTTCCCTGAGGCATCACATTCCAACACAAAGGTCTTTGTGAAATCAGGAAGGGCCAAAACCGGAGTGGTGCACATGGCCATCTTCAAGGTTTGAAAAGCTTGAGCAGCGGCTGGAGTCCAAGTGAAAGAGTTATTTTTGAGGACAGCAGTGAGAGGTGATGCAATCTTTCCATAATTCTTAACAAACTTGAGATAATACCCTATTAAGGCCATAAATCCACACAAGCTTTTGAGAGTCTTTGGGTGCGTCCAGTCTTGCATAGATTCAATGTTTTTCGGATCCACCTTGATGCCATCCTTGCCAACCAGATGACCCAAGTATTCTACTTTTGAGGCACCAAAAGCACATTTAGATTGTTTTAGGAAAAGTTGGTGCTGAGAGAGTAGATGGAGAACTCGATCCAAATGAGTGAGATGGTATGTCCAGGTTTTTCTATAGATGAGGATATCATCAAAGAAAACTAAGACAAAATGATGGAGAAAGGGAAGAAAGACATGATTCATGAGGCTTTGGAAGGTGGAGGGGGCATTACACAAGCCAAAGGGCATGACCAAAAACTCATAGTGGCCCTCATGAGTTTGAAAGGCCATCTTGGGAATGTCTTCCTCTTTTATACATATCTGTTGATAGCCCGAGCGTAGATCAAGTTTAGTAAAGAATTAGGCACCACTCAATTCATCCAGGAGGTCATCAATGATAGGAATGGGTAATTTGTCTTTAATGGTCAGTTTGTTGAGGGCACAGAAGTCAAGACACATTCTCCAAGAACCTTCTTTCTTCAGGACCATGAGTACAGGAGAAGAGTAAGGGTTTGTACTAGGGAAGATAATTCTTGCATTAAGGAGTTCCTGGACCATTTTCTCAATTTCATTTTTTTGTGAAAAGGGGTGGTGATACAAACGAATATTGGGAGGAAGGATTCTGGGTACAAGGGGAATGGAATGATCATGAACACCACAGGAAGGAGGGATTCCTTGGGGAGTGAAAAATACCATTTGATGTTTAGAAAGTAGGGCTTGGAGGTCTTGCAACACCGAGGGTGTCTCTGTTGCTTGTATGGCATGGAGTTGGGCAATGACACCAGAATGACCATTTTTGAGCAGCTTTTCCATGCGATGGGAACTAATGATGTTAAGCCCTAATATTGGATAATTACCCCTTAATTGGGGCATATTATATTAGTAATGTTATTTTATTTATGTCGTCTTTAGGCCATTAGTTGTAATTATACCT
Source organism: Picea sitchensis (assembly GCA_010110895.2). Lineage (NCBI taxonomy): Eukaryota > Viridiplantae > Streptophyta > Pinopsida > Pinales > Pinaceae > Picea > Picea sitchensis. The sequence continues at coordinate 12,873 of SNQJ01S0236066.1, forward strand.
CCTAGTCTCCTATATATACCAAGGAGAAATTTTCATTTTGAATCATTTTGTACTTGAACATTTAAGTGGGGTAAAGGAGGTTGCCCCCTCGAAGAGGATTATTATCTGAAATTATCTATTTTTAAAGGCGTTGAGTACTTTTTCTTAGGTTTTTATGTGTTATATTGGTATTTGGTTCTTAACATATGGTATCAGAGCTCAAGGTCTTGGGGTTTCGCTGCTACATCTGAGACACCTTGGAATTTTTTCTATAATTTTTTTTCTACAATGTTTAAGAAGAAACGGGTTGGAGGATATTTAGAAGATGGATCGAGGTACGTTGGGTTCAAAATTCATCTCCTGAGGCCTTATACTTTCAGAGATACAGCCTGTACAAGATAGGGTTTTGGAATCATTCGGAAATGAGCCATTGCGGCATTTTCGCTATAATTTTTTTTTTGTAATGTTTTAGACCCTAAAATTTGGAGTCTATTTACATAAGTTAGTAAGGTATCTGTGGTAAAAAGTTCAGCTTCTGGGTCATCTTAAATTTGTAGATACACCCTGTGTAAGATAGGGTATTTGACTAGTCTCAAGAAGGTGTTCTAGGTAAAACAATCATAACTTCTTCCTAGAGTATCCAAATTGAGTGGGACTGGTTTCATTGGATCATGGACAGTCTGTAGTATTTTTGGTACGAGTTTCAAAATTTATATCAATTATTTTGTGCAGGGCACTCTATACAAGTGAGATCTCCTGGAAAGGACAAAAAATGGCAAGTTGTGGGGAAGTTACCATAAATTCCACTTGGCACATCCAATTTTGATTAGACCTGTGGCATTGTAGAGAAGAAATATCAGAGAACTACATAAAAGAAAGTTTCATACCCAGAAGAGATGAAAATGAGAGATACAATAGAAGAAATATTGTCTAGCAGAACCACCTCAAAATCAAGGCTCAAAAGTGATACTTGGCCAACATGCCACCAAAAAAGGGAACTTCTACACCAACTAAGCCTCCAAAAAATCCTACTTGGACTCTTGATGAAGGTGAAGAAATGCATAGGGACATAAATGAACTACAAAAGAAGATGGATTCAA
>SNQJ01S0236066.1:13961-24937 GCA_010110895.2 Picea sitchensis
ACTAAATATGTCTATCAAGAGAAGCATCTAGAGGAAGATCCTTCTAGAAGAGGAAGCTTCTATTAGGTCTTCTTACATCCGCCTTATTCTATTTTATTGAAAGGCCTTATTAATATTTACCTTTATTACATCCGAATATATTGCTCTACCTATGTGCCAGTTAGGACCCTAACAGACCCTTATAATAGAAACTTAAAACCAGTTAGTTCAGGTGGTATCATGAGAGCAGAGATAGGGAACCTCTTAGAAAACTTCAAAACAAATATCTTAAGCATAATAGGTTCCTAGTTGGACACCCTAAAAATAAAAAAGAAATAGGAGGAGAAAATGCAACAATGAGCATATATTGCTCAAGATGAAGGAGGAAGCATTACTCAAGGGAATACCCATTAGATAACATTTCAGTTTGTGGCTTCTATACAGACGACCATGTGACTGAAAAATGTCCATCATTGCCTAGTTTATTAGCCATCTATAGGAGTGGAGATCTTGGGGAGTCTTCTTATGCACCTAGGAGGCCATGGCATCCTAGGAACCAACCCACATACCTAGATCATCAATCCCAAGTTCCACCTTATTATCAACAACAATAATAATGGAACTCACCAGGTTGGCAAAAATGGTCTACGCAGTACCAACATCCTCGGTTTCAAGGATGGAGAGGAGGACATAACCAAGGAAACCCTCAAGCTCCACCTATCCCTATGCCCAACCATCATTATCCTCAGTTCCCACCGAACACTTCATAGCTTCTTCTAGGGTTTGTTCCACCACCTTTACCTCCTATTCCACAACAACAACCACTACAATATCAAAATGCAAGCTCCCCGGGACCAACATTATTACCGACACAGCCAGTGCCGAATCCCAATAATAATCCCCCTCAACCTCTTCACAATGTTGAGATGCATGCCTTCCCGACATATGTTATTACTCATGTTCCATTATAGGAAATTCAAATAAGATCAGGAAAAGTTCTGGAGAGGTAGAGACCTTCAATAGTCATCTAGGAAGAAGAAGAAGAAGAAACCACCAAACAAACCACGGATGACACTAGGTGGGAAGATGTTATTATCCTGAAGAATTAAGAACCGAAGCTTCCCCAAAATGAACCTTCACAAATTACGAAGGTCCCTCCTTATCCACACCGATTGGTAATCGAGAAACCTACCACCCGACCAGAATTTGACATTTTGAATGAATTGAAAAATATTTGTGTCAAGATTCCCCTGATTCAAGCCATTAAATACATTCCAATCTACAGTAAGGTAGTCAAATAATTTTGTATTAAGAAGACAGGTAGGAAGCAAAAGGACCTTGCTACAATACACTTGATAGGAGGACTTTCCGAATACATATCAGAGCAGCCAAAACTAGTAAAATATGGGAACCCAGGAAAACCCGTAGTGACCATAACCATTAATGAGGTCTCCATTGGAAACACTCTCATAGACCTAGGGGAAGCCATCAATGTTATTACCACTACTACCTTGGAACAATTATAGTTACAACCTCTTCTTCGGCCTACCCCAACCATTTTGGAATTAGCAGATAAGACTAGGGTTATACCTGAAGGAATTTTAGATGATATCATGGTTACTTTAGTATCATGGAAGTAACTAGTTTATTTTCTTGTCATTCACTCAAAGGATCCTGCCAAAGGCCATCCCATCATTTTGGGAAGACCTTGGCTAGCCACAACCAATGCATTTATTGGCTGTAGAGAAGGGGAAATGCCCATCTCAAATGCTCTCTCTATCCAGAAGCTCACCATTTACCCTCCAACCCAACCTATTATGGAGAATATATGGTGGCTTGAAAGTCCATATAAGAACGAGGACTGGGAAGAATCTGTATTGCCAAGTGACCATGCATGGGCACTTCAAGAGCACACAACAAAAAATGTGCTAAGCCAATTTATTTATGCTATCACGTGTGTGGATTTTCCACAGTTTTTTCCCCAATTTGAGTACATGTTTGGGGAAGAATTTCAAGAACAATTAGACCCATCCATTTTTTCTTCGACATCTTTTATTTTTGAGATAGATGAGTCTACCATGTCTTATACTATGCCCTACAAGATTAGTCCAGGAAAAGTTTTACATATAAACTTTGGGCTAGATGCAGACCAACATAAATAGTTAGTAGATATCCTTAAAGAACAATCAAGAGCATTTTCCCAGAAATACACTGACATGAAGGGTATACACCCCAACACATGCATCCATCACATATATATCTAGGGGGAAGTAACACCTGTTAGGCAACCCCAGAGAAGGATGAACCCGACACTTAAAGATATAGTCAAGGAGGAGATCCAAAAGTTGTTAAATGTCAGATTCATTTATCCCATCTTTGATAGTAAGTGGGTATCCCCGCTTGTAGTGGTTCCAAAGAAAGTGATCAGGAAATGGAGAATTTGTGTTGATTTTCGAGAAATCAACAAAGCCACTCTGAAAGACTACTTTTCTATCCCTTTCATTGATCAAGTTCTAGATACCTTGTCTGGAAAGAAGTATTTTTCCTTTCTAGATAGGTACAACAGGTACAACCAGACTCTTATAGCACACAAGGACTATGAAAAGACTACCTTTACTTGTCCTTGGGGCACCTATGCCTATAGGGTCTTACCATTTGGATTGTGTAGTGCTCCTGCCACATTTCAACGAGAAGTATTAGGGATATTTGCCGATCTTATTGATGATTATGTGGAGCTATACATGGATGAATTCACAGTCTATAGTAACACTTACCAGGAAGCCTTAGACAACTTAGATAAATTCCTCATCAGATGCCAAGAAATGAACCTATCTCTAAGTCATAAAAAATGCAAAATGTTGTTAAATGAAGGAGTGGTTCTAGGACATCATGTTTCATCTGAAAGGATAAAAGTCTATCCTACAAAGATTGAGGTCATCGTCAGACTTCCACGACCCAAGACTCAGAAAGAGGTGAGAATATTTCTTGGACATGCCAGATATTACCAGAGGTTTATTGAAAATTTTACAATAATTGTTGCACCTATGTTTGGATTATTAATAAAATATGTTGATTTTGTTTGGACTGAGTAGTGTCAAACTACCTTTGAAACCATGAAAGATAAGTTGTCTGTGGCACCAGTTCTTATAGGGCCCAATTGGACTCTCCCATTTCATATATCCACTAATGCCTCTGAAACCGCAATAGGAGGGGTATTAGGGTAGAAAGAGGACCAACAATCCTATGCCATTTATTTTGTGAGCAAGAATTTGTCCCCTGTTGTGTTGAACTACACAGTCACTAAGAAAGAATTATTGGCAGTTTTTCATGCTATTAACAAGTTTTGTCATTACATTACAAGTTATGAAGTATTTGTACATACTGATCATTCCTCCATTGGATTCCTCATGAATAAACCCATAACTAATGGCCGAGTGACTAGGTGGCTTTTGTTATTGCAAGAATTTAATATCACTTTGCTTGACTGACTTGGAAAGGATAATGTAGTAGCTAATTTTATTTCCCGAATAAAAAATGAGGATGATGATATCCCTGTAGATGATAGTTTCCTAGATGAGAACCTCTTTTCCCTTTCTGTCAATACCCCATGGTTTGCAGATATGGAAAACTATCTGGCCACTAGGAAGTTACCGTCTCATTTGTCACCACATGAAAAGTGGAAAATTATTACACAGAGTGCTAATTACTCTTGGGTTGGTCATGATTTTTTTCGCACAGGTCCCGATTTGATTATTTGTAGATGTGTCCGAGAGGATGAGGTACCTGAAATACTACGAAGTTGTCATGATGGACCATGTGGTGGAAATTTTTCTGACAAACGTACAACATATAAGGTGTTACATTCGGGTTACTATTGGCCTAGCATTTTCAAAGATGTTGCCAAGTATGTGAGAAGTTGTGATAGTTTCCAAAGGATAGGAAGACCTACGTCAACTGACGAAATGCCTTTGCATGCCCAAGTTATGATAGATCCCTTCGAAAAATGGGCCCTCGACTTTGTAGGACCAATTTCACCCATGTCCCGTAAGAAGAACTATATTTTGGTTTGTACGGATCATGTCACCAAATGGGTAGAGGAAAAATCCCTATTCTGGGCTACAGAGAAGTATGCTGTTGAATTCATCTATGAAGACATATTTACCGACTTCAGTGTCCCTCATGAAATTGTTACCGAACAAGGCACTCAATTCACTTCCAAGATGATGAGAGAGCTAACAGATAAATATGGGATTAAACATTGTAAATCTTGTCCATACCATCCGTAAGCCAATGGTCAGGTAGAATCTACAAACAAAGTTATGGAAGCCATCTTGACCAAGAATGTTCAGTTACATCACCGGGATTAGGCTGATAGGCTCCCAGAAGCTTTGTGGGCATACCATACCACCTGGAGAAATACCACTGGGCATACCCCTTATGAGCTAGTGTATGGGAAACGAGTACTTCTACCTATATAATTCCAAGTAAGGACCTTCTGTATTTCTACAAAATTAGGATTGAACCTTGATGAGGCTCATAAGAAATGAGCCCTACAATTGAATGAGTTGGATGGAATTAGGCAAGATGCCATCCAACGAACAATATTAGTCCAAAACCAGAGGAGCAAGTGGCATGACAAGTTTATTAAGAAGAACCACTTCCAACCTGGTGATTGGGCTCTGTTGTTTGATTCCCGATTCAAAACCTTTAAAGGAAAAATCACCACACAATGGTTGGGCCCTTACGAGGTAGACGTTGTATATGACAATGGAGCTGTAAAAATTAAAACAATTGACAATAGACAAGTATCCTTTGTAGTAAATGGACACCGACTAAAATTTTATCATAAGCCCATTTCCAAAGAGGATTTTCTACAGGTCATGTCAACTAACAAGGCATTGGACTTAGTAGATGGGGAAGTCCCCCCTTGTTCTTGAAATTTTTTCTGAATTTCCTACAGTATATATGTAAATAGTTTTTGAATTTTGTTAATAAGGAAATTCTAGAGATTTCTGTAAGTATTTATTTCACCAAGAGTACACAGCTTCAAGGATCTTTCTTCAAAACATTGTTACACTTGAATTTTGTGTCTGCTAAATCTTCAAATGAATATTGACTTACTGTAATTAACCATATTTTTGCATAAATTCTCATTTTTTAAGAATTCTAAAGCATTTTCTCTTGAAACTCTTCACCATTGTATAAGGAAGTGATACCATAACTATCAATCCTAGAGGTCTCTCATACATTTTTTCCAAGAAGCCATAGTAAGTGAGTCAAGTGTCTTTATCAAAGAGTAACAAGGAGGTCTAATTAGCGGTTAGTCATGGAAACATCACAATAACTACAAAGAAGAAAGTGAGTTGAGCCTAGAGATACCTTTATGTTATTTCTGAATGGTACCATCCAATACACACTAAATAGCTTGATTATATCATATCTTTATATAGGCCACGCCCGCTTAAGTACCCCTTACATTAGGACAATCACTAAGTAATATAACAGAAAGTCATCCTCTAACATAAATACTATCCCAATTGAAAAAAGTAAAAAAAAGTTGTTTTCAGAGTTGTTCCCCCATCTTCTTGCATAAAGCAATCTTATACTAAAATATTAAAAGATGGAGGGCCATTCTTTGAGGGTGTAAGAGGCTAACCCGCTGTGATATTGAATAGGTCTATTGGAAGTGGGTACCAGCCTGTGGTATGACTAGGTAAACCCACCAGAGTATTGAATAGGCTTACTGACAGCAGGGCATTCTACCTAGCAAGGATGGTAATCTGACAAAAATAAATAATAAATTTACACTTGTCCTGATGTATGACATTACTTGTAGACAAAGATGACATGAAGTATGTGTGGTTAAGCTAAGGTTAATGAACTCCATAGAATTTCCATTGGGAAATAACTCTAAGACTATCTTGAAACTCTCTTTCCTACCTCTTCTTATCTATATATAGGATCTATTATCCTATAGGTGGGGCCATCTTCTAACCGTCTCGTCAGACCAATCTGTGAAATTTTATCTTTACACTTGACATACTATAAATCTTCGGCTATTGTGGGATACTAACTAGTTTCCTATACTTTTGATTGTGAGGTGTCACAATACTTAGGTGTGGGGGAGGGGTTCATGAGCTGACAAATGATCATTGCCTAGAGAAATATATCTTTGCAAGAGTTTTTGTATTATTTCCATGATACAAGTTATTAAATTAATAGTCATTTTATTTTTGAAGTGCTAAACTCCTATGTGCTATAAATTACTGAACATATACTTCACCGACCACTCTTTATTAGTTTATCTTTCATTACAAGCTTTACATTGTAGGTTTGAAAATACATGTTTTATGCTTTCCATAACCTATTCATTGTAGGTTTCACATTATATGTCATATGCAAGAGGATTGAGTAAGCATGATGGAAAAATTAACAACAAGGGAACATTCTGCCTCTGCTCATTTACCACTATGATTGTAAAAAACACTTCAAATTTGTAGGCTATCCATTATAAGAAGTGAAAATGTACTTAACACAGAGGTACCGTATGAAGTATCATATGAGGTGCCATATGAAATGTCGTATGAGGTGTCGAATGAAGTACCATATGAATTATACACCAGTAACTGTCCTATATTCAAGGTAACTAGAACTCAATTACATTCAATTGAATTGGTTGCATGCAATTGATTGAAGATGCTTTATATGTTCATGATCAAATGTCCAAGTCAAAAGACTTGGAAATTGATCTAACTGCACTTCATTACATTGCCCCCAAAAACGATCCTCTGAATTCGAAATTTCCCACATATGGTAGCTCGTGCGCACATGTGTGCAACCTACTCCACTATAGGTGCATTCAAAATCGGGCTGGGCAACCATTATCTCAATTCTCCCTTGCCATTTGCTCTGCCCTGTGTTAAGAAATCGCGCCCAACCTCTGCCATTTCTTCCCCTGTTCAAATCGCGTTCGTCCCATGCCCAATTCATGCCATATCTTGCCTAGGTAAATTTCACCTCTGCCACAATGCCTAAGAGGTACGAACCCTCGTCCTATGTGAATCCTTTTTCCATTCCCGAATTTGCACAATGCAGAGAAGTGTTTTTGCGCGCAGGTTGGGGGCCATTTTTGTCTAACTTGCAGGGCCATGATGACGGCCTCTCCATGCAATGTGTTGTCAATTTCGATGGGAAGACAACACGCGTGTGGTCTCTTTCCTTTTAAGTCTCAGAAGAGTCCATTACTACAACTACGAAGCTCCCAAGAATGGGAGAAAGATGGTTCAAAAACCACCAACTGCCGCGCTCAAGTTGTAACAGGGTGTTTAAGCCCGAATTCGAGAACATTTAAGGAGAAAAAGGATATTCTAGGGAGTGGATAAAAGTGGAATTTATCAACCCTCTCATCATCATCACAAGGTTGATTACATGAGAAGGTAGATACTCCACTTCCAAAGCTTGTCATTTCAGATTGTTGGCTCATTTTCTTTTCAACAAACCTTTAAACTTCCCCTTCTATTTTCTAAAAAGATTGGAGAAGATGTCCTCTCAAGTGAGGAAGAATGTGACTAACCCCCACAACAGTCTCTTTCACCATGGCTTGATCAAACTCCATGTCCTAGCCGAACTAGAGAAACAGGGGAAAAATTGGGATGCCTTTATCTACCAATTTGCAAACCCTCACTTGACAATTAAGACCGACAAAAATCCACTTAGCCTAAGAACTATCTCTCCATCCAAGCCTCGCTCTCCAAGAACTCCAAATCCCCTTGTACAAACCCTCTCTTTCTCGAAACAATACAAAAATCTTGTTGATATCCCTACTTCTTCATTGGGTAAAAAGACCAAGAGAAAAGACCCAAAGAAGCCTATGGTTAACCCCCCAATGCCTTCAATATCTCTTGATCCCACACCTAAAAATATCTAAGAAGTAATCCAACAAGACTTTCCCATCATTCCCAGAAATAGGAGGGGAGCCAATCGATTTGGCAAAGGACCCTTTCGAAAGAGTACCCAAAGCACAAGAAAAACACCTTATGCAAAACCCATGCCTGCTTCGGATCCTATCCAAGTGTCCTTCATTCTTGAGATCCCTCACAAGAGACTTAGGGAATTTTCTGCGGATGGATTAGAGCCACTAAGAAAGACAAAATCAAAACCAACCTCTCCTTACCAATCCCCCATCACTCCTACTTCACCCATGCTTACTCTAGATCCTAAAACTGATAGATTTTCCACATCCCTCAAAGGATCTAAGCCTTCCTCAGAGATCACCATGTTTGCCCCAGCCATTGAGAAGCTACAAAAATAAAACCATCAACTTCTCCAACAGTTGGAAGAAAGGAAGACAATAGACACACACATTCATCATGATAATGCAGTCCTTCAAGCAAAGGTTAACTCCCTTCAATGGTTGGTTGATGAGATGACCAAATCCAACTGCAACCTCAGAGCACAACTGAAGCAACACAAGAGGCACAAGGCAAAGTATTCACAACAATAAGGAGAGGCTTCCAAAGATGATCTTCATCGGCAAGCCTAGTCACGAGGGGTAATTTATTTTTGTTTGCAATGGGACCTGTAAAATCGTAAGTGTGGGGGTAATGTTGGGCCTGAGATATGATCAATTTTATGACAGTTATATACACTTTTGCCGAATGTACATATGTGTTTTTCATGTTTTGGAGAATCGTTTTGAAGAATTTTGTGCTAAAACGGTATGATCTACACCAGGTATGTATGATTCGTGTTTGATGTCAATATTGAGTATAATTCATAACGTTTTACATTCCCAAAGATCTAATTCATGTTTTTTTGGTGTTACATGACAAAAACGCCCACGTTTATGCTTCTGGCACTCAGTCCGACACTCCTTCCAATACTCAATCCGGTACCCAGTCCGACACTTCGTCCAACACTGCGTCTTGCACGAAAATGGTGGGCGATTTGGCGGTTATGGTATTGGCGTCCAATGGTGGGCAAATCAGGAACATGGGTTTTTCTCGTGCTTTCCCCCTCCAACTACTAAACCCTTGACAACTCAGTTTAAGTTGTTAAGTGGGGAGATTATTGGCTCGCTCTATTTCAGCAGTTAGGGTACCATTAATGTAATTTTCCAAATTTAGAAGTGGTTCAATCCTCCCGTGGTCGACCACTTGGTCTATAAATATTATAAATACCATTTTGGTGTTCAGATAGAAGTTAAGCAGTTGAAGTATTAGTGTGCTAGAGAAAAAACACGATTTTACTCTATTTTTCCATTTTTCATTGCCCGATTATATAAAAAACTGTGTTTTTGAGTTTTCATGGTGAAATCGAATTGCTGAGTTTATGGTGTGATTTTAGGAAGTGACCACAACTTGTTGGGGGCCCCACCAACAGTCTAGTAACTGTTCTTTAATTTGTTTATGCATTTTATAGTTTAGCTGTCTCTCTTTATTTCTTGTACATGCATTATTATTTTGTTAATTAATTTGCTGTTGTAGTTTAATTGTCTTAACTCTCTTTTGCAGGTTAGTATGAAGGCTTGTGTTAGTATGTGTTGATCTTGTAGTTAGGAACGAATTTGCAAATTCATACACTAACCCCATGTGCAATTAGATGTTAGATTATGTTTTATTTATGATTTTAGAATTAAATTTAAAACAAAATTTAAAACAGAGTAGAATAGAGTTTTAATTTGAGTTTTCTTTAACAAGGATTTGATGGATGGATAGGATTAATTTCAGTTTTTAATTATAGATTGCTTGTTTCATTTTTATGTAGATCTTGCTTAATTAGTTGTTGGTTAATGTATTTAGTAGTTTACTTTTTAATGTCATGTTTTAATTTCTTTTCTTAAGCATTTTCCTTATTGCAGTTTGAATTGTTAAGATAGATATAACATAGTTTCATTTTATGTATTTTCTTTCCTAGAATTAGATTGCAATTACAATTCTTAGTTAATGATTGAATTTAATTATGAAGTTTGTTTACATAGCATAGAATTACAATTAAAATCTCGTTATATTGTTGATGGTTAATAATTCATGAATATGCAGGGTAATTAACATTGTTTCCGTAATGGCTAAATTCTCATTGGATTGTTTAATCCATACCTTTCACTTTGCTATTGAGATCAGTGTTGATATTATACCACTTGAATTATCCTTTGTTGTCAAGTGCCATTGAGATATCATATGACACCAGAGACATTCACACAACTACCAACACTATATTTGAGTTGTCATAGGTTAAAAGATAGTTTCCTGCTTTCGTAGATCAGAAGATATAGTTTCTTGCTTTCGTAGATAGTTTTATTGTTGTTGTAGGGTAGATAGTCTCTTGATTTGATAGATTACAGAGCAATTTTTCTGATCATAGATTAGAGGTTAGTTGTTAGTTCTTCTTTCTTTCAATTAAATATATTTCCTTTTAAGAATTAGAAATAGTTTGAAGTTTGAATTAAGAATATAGTTCACTTGCCTCTTAGGTTAGATAGTTGTTCAATGAGAAGTTTTAACTAGATTACTTGTGTCAGGCTGCTAAATTGGAGATTTGAATGGCCTGAAACACTAAATTGTCAAACCAGGGTTGGTAAACTTTGAGCTGCTACACTGTATGTGTGGGTAAGGCTCTAATCGCTATCTGAATGCTATCCTTAGCAGAAAACACAAACTTACTCTGAGAACTTGAATCCTAATGATTATCCTGAAGCTTAGCATTTCCTATTTAAGTCATTAACAAAAAATAGTCCTATGTTTAGATGCTGGTGCTTCTATTTCCATGCAGAAGTGTGATTTCACAAGATTATTCCACTACTACTTTTAATCATCTATCATCACCATTTCGATTCAAGCCATGACAAAAAGAGTATTTCCTAAAATGCATTTAATCTGAACATTACAAATGAACCTAAGTCTGTCTACAGGAAAACAGAGCAATAACCTACTTACCCTACTGGTACCGGAAGCTTCCTTTGATTTAACTGTAATCTAACTATTCTAATTAAGCAGGGT
>SNQJ01S0236066.1:26367-38177 GCA_010110895.2 Picea sitchensis
CTATAACTGATATGTCGGTTTCACCCCTTTTGTTTCCACAACTCCTCTTACTATCAACTCCGCTAACATACCACACCAAACTAAGTGCATTCTAAAACTAATCAAGAAAATTATCTTCTTACCTTTTAAACAGCTCCCCGGCAACGGCGCCAAAAATGTCAGGCTGCTAAATAGGAGATTTGAATGACCTGAAACACTAAATTGTCAAACCAGGGTTGGTAAACTTTGAGCTGCTACACTGTATGTGTGGGTAAGGCTCTAATCGCTATCTGAATGCTATCCTTAGCAGAAAACACAAACTTACTCTGAGAACTTGAATCCTAATGATTATCCTGAAGCTTAGCATTTCCTATTTAATTCATTAACAGAAAACAATCCTATGTTTAGATGCTGGTGCTTCTATTTCCATGCAGAAGTGTGATTTCACAAGATTATTCCACTACTACTTTTAATCATCTATCATCACCATTTCGATTCAAGCCATGACAAAAAGAGTCTTTCCTAAAATGCATTTAATCTGAACATTACAAATGAGCCTAAGTCTGTCTACAGGAAAACAGAGCAATAACCTACTTACCCTACTGGTACCAGAAGCTTCCTTTGATTTAACTGTAATCTAACTATTCTAATTAAGCAGGGTAACTAACTATCTAACAAAGCAAAGTTCACTCGAACTCTAAGTTATGTTCGAATTGAAAACTAGAAACCAATCAACCAAGTTCGTGCTCTAAACCCTACAGGAATCAAACATGCATTCAATACTCATCAACTCAAAATATATCAGTATGATGGAACGATTTGGTTGAAGAATAAATAAACACGATTTTGAACGAGTTAATTCCAAAACTGTAACCTATCATGTAAGAAAACACGAACACACTGCAATAACTAAATCTATGACAAAGTAAAGCAGCGACTTGCACCTGTTTGGCGGGCCCAACCAAATGGCACAAACGCTGTAAGGAATAACCAGGACCAACTATATCATTCTATGTAATCACTGTGTAAACTTCACGCTTCATTAACTCATAAGATAATACTTCAAATCGTATACCAGTTGAATAACATGATGCAACAACAGTTTGTATTCAAAAATATGTGTTCACGATATAACATAACATAACCCAACTGTCTATAAGAGTGACCTCCTGGTTATATATAAATCCTCGTTCATAACAGTCTAAAGCAAAATACATAAAGACAAACGAATCCCCCCGATCCGAAAATAGCTTGGAATCGATTTTAAAACGGTCTTCACATCTTCGTGACACGTAGTGTCACGAAGTGTGAACGATGAAGAATTAACGACTCAGTTTCATTATGCCTTCAATCATCCTGTGAGCGGTAACTCCATCTGTCATGTGAATCTCTCTGTCTCCCATTCTGACCATAACACACGGATCTTGAGCGGCTTCATTGGTATCTCCACGGGGTACGAGTCGGTACCTGGTACTGGCAATCCTGTTCCAAAAATAGAAGTGGTACCTAACCCAAGCGACATTAGTTCCAATATCAATTTAAAGCATCAAAATGCATAAAAATAGCTTTAAACGTAAAGATACCTTAAGTAGCCCCATTGAATGGTAGGGAGATGTCAATTATGTCAAAACAAGGCCAAAAGAGGTGGTACTGGGTATAGAAATGGAGGTCTTTGGAATGTAATATAGGCAAAAATATGATCAAAACTGGAGACCAACAACTTGTAGTAGAAGTTATCTTAGAGTAGTTAGTTGTTTACTTGCTTTAATAGGTTAGCTAGTTGTCTTGCTTACTTGTTTACTTGCTTTAATTGGTTACTTGCTTGCTTGTCCATTCTTGCTTTGATAGTGTAGTTGCTTGTTTATTTACTTGTTTTCATAAGGTAGTTTCTCATTGAATTTAGGTAGGCAAGTTAAGTAGTTTGCTTTTGTCATTTGCTTATCGTTATGCTTAATAGTTGCTTTTGCTTATTATTATGAACTAGTTTTCTTTACATATGGTTTTTACTTGCTTTCTTAGAACTATCCATCGATCCTTGATCCAAAACTACTTAGGTTACATAGTTTCAAGTTGCTTAGTAGGGTTTTCTCATTAGATAGGTTTGCTTGAATAGATTAACCCGTAGATAGCCACTTCCTTAGTTAGACTATACTATTACCATCCCTTCTACCTTTGGCATATATTTTTCTACAACTCTAAGTTTACTTACCCCGGGTTGACAATTTAATTGAGGGTTTTTAGTGTGTTTTTAGTGCATATATAACACCCATCACCTGGTGATGATATGAGACTCAAGATACAAAGTCACCTTGTTTTCATTGATGGTATTCAGGGGGATTGCTTCACTCCATTTGGTAAAATAATTAGTGGATATCAAGATGTATTTATGCAGTTGGGAAGAATTKGGATTGATTTCCCCAATTAGTTCCAACCCCCATTGTTGAAATGGGCATTTGACAATCCCATGCTGCATTGGAAATGCAATTTTATTTTCTTTTCCTACCGACTTTTGACATTGCTGGCATTTCCTCGCATACATGTGAGAATATTTGAACAAGGAGGGCCATTAATATCTAGCTCTGAGGAGTTTTTGTGCAGTAGTGTCTCCACTATAGTGTCCCCTAGATAGTCCATCATGGAGTTTAGATATGACTTTTTCAACATCTCTTTTCTCAAGACATCTCAGAAAAACACCATCATAGTTTTTTCTGCATAATATTCCTTGGATACGTTGATATTGAGTAGACTTGAGTCTGAGAGCCATTTTATTTTTGGGATATAGATAATGCGAGGATGACCCATGAGTTAAGTAGTATTCCATCTCATAAAACCATGGGTCTGATTTGACAGGGATGTATTAAACTTCTCTTTCAAAAAACTCTTTATATTTATACAATGCATCTTCATGTAGCTCAATGCATGGTGATTCAAAAACTATTTTTCAAAATCCTTTTTCTTTGACGATTTTCGTATGCTTGATCTCCAGGTCATACTCCTACAGGGTCGTAATCCAATTTTCCCTCTTTTCTTCCAAATCTTTCTATATTAGGAGATTCCTGACATAATGGTATGGAACAATAACCTTGGTTTTAGATTTGAGAAAGAATGACCTGAAGTGTTTGATAGATTTGAATATATCATAGGCTTGTTTATATACTTCATGGTAGTTTAGCTATGCTCCTTGAAGCCCATAACTCATAAAGGCCACATGGAACTCATCTCCTTCTAGATTCTTTTGTTTCAAAAAAACTATGAATGTGATGTCGGAAGAGAAGGTGTAGAGAATGAACTCTTGATTGCAGTCCAAACTCAACAATGAAGGGGATTGTGCTATGTATTATTTTATCTTATCAAAATATTCCTTTTCTTTAGGTCCCATATGAATTCAACATTCTTTTTTATCATGTCTTGCATGGGTTTTACCATTTTGGTGAAACTGGGATGAACTGTCTCACAAAATTTATTCTCTCGAGGAATGATTGCATGGAATTCTTGTTGTGAGGGGGAGGGATATTGGAAATTGGTTCAGTTCTCTCAAGTTTGATTTGCATACCATGCTTGGAAACAATGATTCCCAACAAGTTTCCTTCATCAATGGCAAAAACATATTTCTTAGGGTTGAGAGAGATGCCATATCTTCTGCATCTATTGAATACCTTCTTCAAATGATAAAGGTGATCCTTTATATTCTTTGAGAAGATGGTAACGTGGTTGAGATATACTACAACACATTCTCCTAGCATACCTCTAAAGGAAATGTCCATAGCTCGTTGAAATGTTGCTCCTACATTGATTAGTCTGAAAGGTATCTTCATATAAGCATATGTTGCCCACTTGGTCTTGAACGCTATTTTAGTTGATATTCATGAGCCACCAACACCTGGTTATACCCAGAGAAACCATATAGTAGGGAGAGTGTCTCAGAGCTAGACACATACTGCAAAATTTTCTCCATGGGAGGTATAAGAGTAGTTATCTTTCTCCAAGGCTCTGTTTAAATTACTGAAATTGACGCAGAGCCTAATATATCCATTTTTTTTTTTTTTTGGTTAGTTTGTCCGTGACATGTGGGACTAACCTGTGGCTAAGAAACCATGAATCAGGGGAATCTAAGCCGTCAAAATCACCTGAGATCACACCCGGCCTGAGCCACACCAACCCTTAACATGGATGGATTTTTTGTCCCCACAGGTTTCGAACCGGTGACTTTAACATCACGGAGCGCCTTAACAACACACTCCATCATCGAATGTCCTATACCTCAGAGACAATATATCCATTCTTCTTACTCATTGGAACTAAGTTGGATATTCATTGGGTATGTCTGGATGGGAATATGATTTTTGCAGCTAAAAACTTATTCAATTTGGATTTGACCTGGGGTTCAAGGTTGGGGTGCATCTTTCTCAACTTTTGTTGGAATGGATTAGTTTTAGGCTTCATGGGAATGATGTGTAGTATGATCTTTGTATCATACGTCTTGAGGTCCTTGTAATTCTAGGAGGATATGTCTTTTTATTCTTTGAATAATTTGATGTAGGATCGCCTTTCTTCAGGGGAGAAATTTTGACCCAGATTAATGTTTTGAGGTGTGATATCCGACCCTAAGTTCACTATTTCAAACTGCATGTATGAAATATTGTTATTGCAGTTGGTAACCTTTTTGAACTTATCTTGGAGATCATAGAGTTTATCTAGTCTGACCACATTCCTGGGGATTTTTTTTTCCAAACCTGAGGTGCCATTTGCTTCAACTGAGTCGGTAATATCTGAATTCACCAATAGGTCGTGCTGACCTTCATCTATGATGGAGTCTTTGAAGGTATATTTGAGGTGTAATAACTTTATGAGTTGTTGGTCATCATCAAAGACTCTCCAATTAAAGATATTGTTGGGAATTAAAGGCATGTACAAAATTTCAATAGAGAATGATTCAGGCATCAATCCATCTGAGGGTATTAATTTGGATGCTACATTAGCTAGCAAATCAACATCACAAAGAGAATGAGGGACACAACTAATATTGAATGCAACAAAATATTTGATTATCTACCAAACCTCTA
The DNA here is from genome assembly GCA_010110895.2 of Picea sitchensis. Classification (NCBI taxonomy): domain Eukaryota; kingdom Viridiplantae; phylum Streptophyta; class Pinopsida; order Pinales; family Pinaceae; genus Picea; species Picea sitchensis. Next base: position 31,410 of record SNQJ01S0236066.1, read on the forward strand.
ACTGGTAATTTTTTAAGTGACTCAAAAGATAATGGATGGATGTTTTTTACCTATCTTGCGATGATTTCAGAATAACCAAACACCTTGATTTTATCTACTTTCAAATATACTTCCTTCTTTAGTCCTTGCAATAAAGATTCATATTCGGTAGTGTTGTTGGTGCAAGGAAACTCTAGTGTGCATGCAATTAATTTATTTTTTCCTTTTGGGTCTTTCATCATTATGCAACAACCAACACACACTTTCTTCTAAGAATTGGATCCATCGAAAAATAATGTCCACATATTGGGATCCCCTTTCTTTATTTCCAATTGTTGGTTTTAAGTTTCTTGATTTTTTGTTGTTTGGTAGGGTTAGTATGAATTTCTAATTTGTCCTTAGAGGCTATGTTAAGTTGTACATTAGAGGGACCTTTAGTGTTATTCTCTATGTTACAAGTAGGTTCAACAATCTGGGTGCAGTGAAGGATTTCAAAATACATATTAGATTCCAAAAGGGGTGATATTTCAGTAGTGTAATTCCCAAAGAAAGTCTTGTACGAGTAATCACCTAGGATTGAGTTATTTAAAATTATTGGTTCATTGGGGTTGTTCAATTCCATGACCACATGTTTCATGTATATTTCCCTATCAATCTTGATTTGGTTCATATTAGCATTGTAGGGGAGCCAGAGATGTGATGAATCTGTGGAAAAGTGACCATTTAGCGTGGCCAACCAATCATGAATTAAAAGCATACCATAGTTATCAGGTATGTCTACCACAATGATGTCAATGGTTTGATGAAATTTTGGGTTATGAGACATACCTGATAAAAACATTCTTTAGTTCCATGATGACTTTTACTCTGGTCCTATCTAATTGGATAATCTGAATGTTGGATGGTTCGATTTTGACATTAATATTTCCGCAGACCGTAAGAGGCATTACATTAGATGAAGCCCTTGAGTCTACCATACAATTATGGAAATTCACATTAAAAATTTCAAAGGTGATAATGAAAGGTGGGGTGGTAGATATGGATATTTGTCCTGTTAGGGAAGCATTGGTGGCTACCTGGATTTTATATGGGGTGTCATTATTCATCGGATTGGTATTGGTTGTTACTGTCTTAGCTCCAAAATTTGTTTCTCTTGAGTTAGTGGACATTTTCCCCTATAGAGTCCTGATAAAATTTTCTTGTATTTGTGGGATTTTCATGAGTTCAAACAAGGAAATGTTTTCCTTAGTCCTTTTCAGGTCTTCTAGGAAGTCATATTACAACCTAACCGGGGGCGTGGATGCAATATTGGGATTGGATTTTTGATCATTCATTTTATGATTTAAAGGTGTGTTTCTTGGAGGATTAGGGGAAGTGTTGGATAGAGAAGATGATGGCTTGGTAGTGGAAATGGTAGGAGTGGTGGGGTTAGCGATTATTTGGGGTGTCATTAGAAGCCTTCTTGCTAGCACTCCTGGTAGTAAAAACATTTTGTGACATTCACTCCTTCTATTTCTTCTTCATATCCACCAAAGGAAATGTCCCAGAATGAATTCAGTTGATGTTCTCCAGGTTCTTGGGGTTCTTGAGATTGTTCCTATTATTCATGAACCTCTTCTCCTTTAGTCAAATTTTTAGTCACCCAAGTTTGCAGAGCCTGTACAATTTCCTCCATAATAATACCATCTGGATGAGGAGTATTGGTTTTATTTGTAGGAGGGAAGTTTTTATCTTTCTTAGGAGGGAACCTAAATAATTTATTTTGGCTGGCAGATCCTTCTTTGCTACCTTTTTTTCAGATCGATTAGATCGTTGGATATTGTTTTGATAATTATCCACATGATCATCTTGTTTCTTTTCCTCTGAAGTTTTAGATGAGGTTGCCTTAGTTTTTCCCTTATCCTTAGAATATTTGGACCCAAAGTTCCCCTTTAAAATTAGCAATTTTTTTCAAACTTGAGGGCTTGGAAGGAAGCTTCCTCTAGGGTGAATTATATCGACATTTTACATGCATGGCCATGGATATGGGTAAAATGGATGTATAGAAATCAATGGTAACATCTTCCATGGATTTAGAGGAACAAGGGATTCATTTGAGTTACGTAATAAAACATTGATTGTAATAGTTTACCAATTCCTTTGGGTCCATTTTGACTCTTGAAAGTTATAAAACACAAGTGGAAAGTGTTTCATTTTCCTCGAACTTCTTGAGAAAATGTTTTTGAAAGTCACCTAATTTGTAATGAAGGATTATTCAAGGGAGAAGTACCATGTGGATGATTTATCTTCAAAAGAGAGAGGAAAAAGCCGCCCGACGACATCTTCATGCTGAATTCCCTAATTCCTAACAATGAGTGGGAACTTCTTAAAGTGATTTTCAGCTGAGTCCTTTTTGTCTGGGTCACATTTAGGTAAACATTTCTCAAGATGCTTCGGCATGTCATGCTGAATTCCAAGTACAATGACTGCATCAGGGGTTAACCAACGCTAGTAGGGTGTTTAATTTTGGTTTGGGTTGGTGCCAACCATGTTTTGGGGTTGGGGTGTAATGGTTGTCACGGTTCTCTCACCTTATTAAAAAATTTCTTCAAACTCGTTTCTTGGAGTTCAAGGTGGTGATTAAGGGGGGGATGTGGTCTTCCTCTGGCTCCACCAGCTAACTGGTATGATTCCAACCCAAAGTCTAAAGCCTCATGGATGTCAGAGAAATCTCATGTAACATGATATTATGTGATTCTAAATGAAGGGTTATCTTGATAGGGGTCTAGATTAGAGAAGAATGCATCTGTATTTTGAATATTTTTCTAATTCTTAGGTAGGAAATAGTCTAGGGGAAGTTGTCCATTTTACCTCCTTAATTTCCTAGTGAGAGAACGATTGGTATGTTCAGTGGAGTGTCTTACTATGGCTTCAATTTCCAAAATGGTCAATATAGAGGGTTGTGGAGAATCTAAGGACGACCCAATATGGGAGGATTCATGGTGAGTGTTGACCTAAGTTGGTGTGTTCACAACATAACCTGAAATAAGGGGAGTTTGATTAGAGAAAAATCAAAGAGATTCACTTGACAAGGGAGTATTCAATTGTGGAACAGAATGGGAAGGATTAGAGTTATTTTGTGCAACCATTCGATTCTATGGCCCTCCTTCTAACACAATTTCTATTGATGGGTTGAAATGGCTAGTTCAATCAGATGAGAGAAAAATCCCAATGGTAGGTCCCAATTAGACCCACTCTCATTTGGGATAGAGCTTCCGACCATATTTTGGCATGGTTACAAATCTAACTAATGTACTAACTAAATATGAATATGAGAACTGAAGGTTTTCATATGAATTAAAAATAATAATCGTAATTGACTATATCTAACACTAAGACGAATAATAAAAGGTCTAAGATGCAGAGACTAACCTATTATAATCTAACCTATCTTGATTAGGAGCAGTCTAGGAAATGAGTACAGTAAAATATGGTATTACTTATTTAGAAAAAATTCATATAACAAGGAATATTAACAATTAGCGAAGTGATCAATTACAATAAATAAGATCGATTAGTAAACCAAATCACCAAGTTGATGTACTCATAAAATAAAGATAATTACAATTGTAAATGAAAGAATATTAACCTAGAAGAAATTCATAGATCAACATTCAGAAACTGCGGAAACATATATGCATAAAATTGAAGAATCATATCCATACACATAATTGTCATCATCTTTGTAAATGTTTCCTATTCTTTCATTCATTCAATAGTAATAGTACCACTCATCTTACAAAAAGAAAAAAAAAAAAACCCCCCTTTATTTTAAATTCATCCCCTTTATAGATCCCCAATGGAATTACTTCATGCCCCCTTTATTTTAAATTCATCCCCTTTATAGATCCCCAATGGAATTACTTCATATTCGTTATCTTTTGAATGGTCGGGATCTTGAAGAGTCACTTCAGTTTCCTTTCCCGACTGACATTGATATGATTATAGTGAAATAATTGTTCTACAAAATTTTGGTTACAATGTGGTCCTTAAGGGTGCCTTGATGGTTGCAATTTTGGGTCTATGAATGCCTTCCATATTTTGAAGTCTTCAAGTATGGAATCCACTCGATTGAGCTGCATTGTTTTCAGTTCTTCTTCGCCTTTTCACATGGGGATGATGACCTTTTTCCTTAAGCTTTGTTCAACACGTTGCACATAATCTTATGTCAGGGTAATTATTCTGGATGGATATATTAATATTGTTTCTATAATATCCACATTGATTTCTCCAATTGCTTCAATGGTTTTCTGGATGAGGTTTATTTTTTTATCCACGTCTTCGACCATCATTTCAGTTGATAAATATTTTTCAATATCTCTGAGGGGGTCCATTCTGAATAGTGAGAGAAGGTTGTCGGTTGATCTCGATATTTATGTTTGATGTAGTGATTTGCTCATGGGTCTTTAAGACACCTACTATTGTTTCCTTTCCTACTTCCAGAATTCGGTGATCTCAAATGCTTCGTTCATCCGAGTACATCGATAGGGTATCTAAGATTGAGGATTCCTGCAGTGAGTCCTACCACTTTATGACTTTGTTGTGAGTTTCTAGGGTTTCCAGGTATTTCTCATGCATCGTATTCACTTGCACATTGAACTTTTCCTATTCACACCTGACCATAATAGATTTTTCAAGTGCACCGAACAACCATTTCTTTGTGTTCCAAAGTTCTTCATTTTTATGGATGGCCTTTTTTTTTACCGTTTCAGGAGAAAATGTTTGGTTTAGTATCTCTTATACGATTTTCCTAAAGAGGTTATTTTCTAGTTGTATCCTCCTGATTTCATTTGCACCTCTTTCATTGAAAGTTCTCGATTAATCCAATTCTCCTTTGAGCTTGGCTACCTCCTGGTTCTGTGAGGTACTAATCTTTTGCATCTCAGTCACATGGGCCTTTGGGTGAGTGAGGTTGATTCACTAAATCTAGCATGTATCTCTTTATCTTATGTCTGGAGCTATCTATCCATCTCTTCTTCATGGAATTTCCTTTTCTATTGTATTTACTTCATATGCTCACTAGCCATCGCTTCTTTGATAGTATCCAAGGTCATTTCCAGCTCTGTAACTTTGGATTTTGCGGTTTCAAGTGCTACTGTAACATCATGGAATGATACTATGTTTACACTTGAAAATGCACTAAGAGGTGAGACTTCTTGTAAGGCATTATCTTTCACATCGGGTCCAACTTTCCATTTGATGTTTCTTTTAGGGGCTCCTTGGCTCTCGTTGACTTTTCCCATTTTTCTTTTAGGGGTTCTTTTCTTAATGGCTCATGTTTTATGGATGTAATAGTAATCAATAACAATGACTACTCATCCTTCAAAGCCAATCCCTTCAGAGGTGAGTGATAGGCTTCCTGGAATAGAATTTAAGGGGGTGAACTCCTCTATCAGGGTGTTGATTAGACCAACCTCAAGATGTGTAGTGATAATGGCATCAACGCCTATTATACTAATGTCTTGGACTTCTGGGTAGTCAGCCTTATCCTTCTGATTACTTTCATGGGATTTTTCTGATGTGGCCGAAATTGGTTGCCCTATGTTTGTTGTTTCCCTTTCCTTGTGTTGAGTTTCTGTGAGGTGAGGTCCTTGCTTCTGTTTTTCCCAATGCAGGATGTTTATCTTTGGCTTCTTTCTTCTTAATTTGCTGGTATCTTTCCACAACTTCTTCATATTTTTTCAACGACTAGAATTATTTATCCCTATTCTTTCTTCCTTCTTCACTTATCCTTTCATTTTCTTTGTGGAGGAGGGCTCAAAACTGTTGCAATATCATGTTCTTTCCTACTCTTCATATTTCCTTAATTGTTGTTGATCTGTATCAATGGTGATCCTTTATACCGCTTCTTAGAAACTTAGCACGCCTCGTAAAAAATCCTCTGAGAATTGGGCCTCATGCATGATCTGTGGCACCAACTTGACGATCTTCATGTGCTCATACACCACATTTTGAAGGTCATGTGATTTGGGCTCACCGAAATAGAGGCACAACTCCTTGAGTGTTTCTCCTTGTTGGGTATGTGCTATATTATTTGCATGAGTAGTAGTGTATGTGTTGTGTCAAGGGGTTTTATAGGGGTGCAAGGGGGAAAAATCCCCCTGCATGGGGGTTTGGAGGCAACACCCTTGAGATTTTTTTTCCTCGAGAAACATGTTGCATTTTTTCTTCGTTTTTCGTGTTTCCTCGATTTTCGTGTCCATTGTTGGGTGGATTTTCGGCACATGGTTTTTTTCCCATGGTTTTCTATTTTCAGTTAAGGAATTAGGGTTGTTGACTAATCCAAGTCATTGGGTTAGGTTTTTGGATGCCATTGGATCCTATATGTATATTTTATTGTAAACAATGTATCACTACGAATGAATATAGAATATGTTGTTTTTCCCGGTTTGGGTTTCCAGGGGGAAAGTATCTGTGTAATGTTTGTATTTTCCATTGTATCTTTTCTGTTTGTAAGGTAGCTAGAGAGGTAGTGGGGGGGCCCAGAGGTCCCATAGTGATAATAGTGGAAGTAATTCAATGTAAGGTGGACTAGGTCCACTATATTATTAAATAAGACCCACTATGGTAGTTAGATATAATAAATGGGTAATTGGATGTAATAAATGTGAGAAGGCTCTCTAGAAGGTTCCTAGGAGATAGGGAGAGCTATATAAAGAATTCTAGGAAATGTAATGAAACATAGTGAAGAATATTGTGATTGTACAAGCAAGGATTGCTTGAGGAGTTTTATCCTTCCATGAGGATTAA
>SNQJ01S0236067.1:0-13851 GCA_010110895.2 Picea sitchensis
AGATGAGGCTATCCTTGAAGCCATGACTACGGATTCTATACTGTGGGAAGTTTTACATCGTGGTTTTTGTTTTCTTCCCTTTTAGGAGACTTTACAGGTTGACTATCGAAGAGACTCTTGGTCAGATCCTAGCAACGGGATCTACCTGAACTACTGCCATGCTTGATATGTAAGGCTATGTGGTATCTTGTACATATTGTACAGTCCAGGTTTGTTTTTTTCAAGTTTTGTATTCAATAGCACCTCTTATTTTCCGAATTTTCTATCTATACTAGATTTATTAACTTTTGGATGAGTGTTATTTTCCTTATATGCAGGATCCTGGAGACATTTTTCTTTGAATTTTATTCATCGTATCGATCTGTTATGATAGGTATTGACCTCAAAACTGGCATATATGTTAGATATTTCCCTACTTGCATTTTTGCATTATCTGTTTCCTGGTTCTTTTGGCCTTAGGATCGACCCCACTGAAGTGCGACATGGGACCTTATTTGTTGATTTAGAAGTGTCGTAATTAGGTCGTAGAGCTTACCTCTACATGGATTCCCTAGGTAGATCCTTTACTACATTTTGGCGTCCATGCTGTGAGTTTTGACTATAGGATTTGGAGTACTTGTTATTCCCTCCATGATTACATATTGAATCCTCATTATTCTTGGTAATCATCATTCCTGGCCTTACCCTCGGGACTCCCTAAATCAGCACGCTTTGTTTTCTTTCAATCTCTCTTTAAATTTCGAAAGCAACATCCAATGAGACTGTATTTATTATTTTCGATCTTGTATGGATTACTTGAGAAAAGTAAACCCCTAGAGTCTTCTTTGATCCCTTTTCAGACTCTCCAAAATTGAAAATATTGTCAAGCGATCTTGTTGCCCTTCATGCTCACCAAAATCAAACTTGAAGGCACATCTATCAAGCAGTAGTTTACCCCTTTTTCGGTCCAGATAGATAATTTTACAAATAAAGGTATGCTCTAGGAACTTTGGTTCGCTAGAAGAGTATTCTCAGGTGTAAGTTTAACCCATTTTCGGACCTAAGGGACTAAATTTTTGAAAAAGGAACATTCTCCTTGGTTTTGGTTTATCACTTTTTTGGGCCTTGGAGATTACTTACGAAAAAGGAACCCCCCCGGAGTCCATAGTTAAGCCCTTTTCAGACTCCCTAAATATGAAAATATCATCGAGTGACCTTGTTCCTTCACACTCGTTAAATTGGTCCAGAAGAACATCTACCTGGCATGAGTTTAACCCTTTTTCCAGTGAGTATATTATTGCGGAAAAAGGTACACCTCGAGAGATTCGTCTCGCCGGGAGAGTTCTCCTCAGTTTTGTTTTATACTTTTTTCAGGCTAAGGAGACTAAACTCAATAAAAGGTTGTGAGTCCATAGTTAAGCTCTTTTCAGAATTCTTAAAATTGAAAATATAGATGAGTGATCTTGTCTTTTTCACACTCGTTAAAACGGTTTTGAAAATACGTCCTTTCGGTGCAAGTTTACCCCTTTTCGAGACGATTGGACTAATTACGAAAAAGGTACTCCTTGGAGTCTTCTTTAACTTTTTTTCAGACTCTCTAAACGTGAAAAAATCACCGAGCTTTCCTTCTTTGGGCTCATCAAAATTTACATGGAAGGAGTCTTGTTATGTCATGCTTAATTGCATTGCAGGTCTCATATTTGTGTCTTTGGCCTAATGTCGACTTCATGCTTCTCTCAATTGAACCTTTAAATCATTCCTTATACGCAAACCTTGCAGCATTTTTTTCCTCTGCGATCTGACACCTTGACCCATGGAGGAATTTCCCTCGAGTGTCCTTATCGTGCACATGTCTCCTTTCCTTGAGCATCAGTATGTTCCATGCACTTGGAACTAGTTTCCTTGCTCGTGACACTCATTCCTCCTTTGTAATGTAGCATTCTATTATTATTTTTCAAGCTCGTTTCAAAATTTAAAAAGAAAAATAAAATAAAATGTTCCAAAAAGAGTGGACGAGAAATATACATTCTTTTTTTGATAGCAAAGATAGTCGCCCTTGGCCCCCGAGGGGGCAGCTCAATTGGCAAGTACCGTGAAAATGAAGTTCCATGAGGTTTCGAGTTCAACTCCCCCTGACTTACCTTGTGTGTCGCGTAAGGGGCGTCGTGGGCACACCTAGAGGTTATAGTGGTAGCAGTTGGATAACACGGCCATGTGTAACACGAGAACGTGCCCAACTAGTTGTTGATTCCTCCAGACATTAAAAAATAAAAATAAAAATGAGTCAAGTCAAGTCCAAATTCAAAATCGATGAAGTTTTATGCCTGATCATTAAGATCCTCCAGTCTTTTCCTGATGGCTTGTCAAAGACCTCAGAGTAGTGAGTCTTACACTCTTATTGTGCTCCTACCTGATATGTTCAAGATCTTGAAGTTGTTGCTTGAGCTATGAAGTCTTCATCTCCACCCGCAGGCATTACTATCTTATTAAAGATGCATATTGTACTTGTATATCTTCGACTAATTTTGAGATGTAGATCCATTGTGTATTGCTCGCGGATACACTTTATACATTTATATGACATGGATCTTCAGTGTACTTGAGTGGAATCCATGATCAATTCATCCCAAGCATGGGTATGCCTGCCTCGGACAGATAATTGTTGTTTTGTAGATGGAACCTCCCGAACTCTAGTCTCGGGATCACTCAATTTCATGCATTCTCACTGGTGAAGATATTGTAATGTAGTTTTGCCATCAGTTTCTCTTCTGACCTCATACATTACAAGGAATCTATTATAGCTATAAAATTCCCTACTTTTGATATTTGTTTCAGGCAGGTCACAAGTAATAGCTCTAAAGGAGCTACTATGATGATTGTTCTCATTGTTGTTTTATTATTATAAAGAGTATTATTCTTGGTTGTTGTTTATCTTGTTCCGGGTAGGTCACAGGTGATAACCCTTATGAAGCTATAGTGAGGATTGCATAAGGAAACAAATTAGATGAGACATGAAGTAGACTATGTACATGACCATATACATTCATGTACCAAAGAAGATGAAGAAGAAGCTATCTTTCGATATGCAAAGTATCTCATATGGAGATTGATTGTAAGGAGCAGAAGGCTCCAAAGATGATCGGACATTAAAACAAGAACTCACAGTAGACTTGTTCACGGGATTATGAAGCCACCTTGATAGGAAGATGAACTCATTTGAATTCTGACTCAAAGTTTCATATTAAGACTTGGTATTCAACACCAAGTATATCCTGTAAGAGATGATGAAGTCCTTAGAAATCAAGATTCAAAGTAAGCCTGATCTCATAAATGATCAAATGAAGAGACATATTCCAGGACTGGGAGACAGATGTAATAAGAATACAAGACCGTAGCTTCAGAAACTTCTAGGAGATATGAAATATCCTAGGAAGATTTCGTTATTTCAGTGACAGAGAAGGAAGCCAGTCAAAAAGACTGGGATATGGATTTTTTCGTGAGACTAGAAGGGAAGTCAATGTTGACTTCCAAGATTGATCTAAAAAATCAACCATGTTGCATATGTACAAAGACTAAATTGTATCCATAGGATTCTCCCAGCAAGAGGGAGAAGACTATGACGAGACACTTACTCTAGTAATTGAAGAAATAGTTCTAGTATTCATGAAGACAACCAGAAAAACCATGATTAATATACAGTATGAGATGCAGGGGGAGAAATCCCCATTATTAAAATTGAGTGGCAATTGGTGCAGTACATTAGTCGGGCCATGGAAACATGACTACAATAGCAAATAGAGTTACCTCCATGAAAGGAGAAGAGTTATCTTCAGTATCAGTTATTGAGCCACTCTCAGTTTAAGATGAATTTGTTTTTGTGATAAAGTAGAGTAGTTACTCTCAGATTTTAGTAGTCACGATGAGAATGGAGCAGCCATTCTTATCTTTAGAGCAGCTGCAGGTGTAGAATCTTAGTTCTAGAGGAACAGTTGCAGAGAGAGTAGAGGGCATACTCTCAGGTAGTGAGACAGATAGTGCTTTGCAGAAAGCACATAGAGATAGCACATGATTGTGCATATTAATTTGGAGCTGAAGCAAAGTACTAGGATGGTACAATGTAATGTGGAAATTTGATTTGAAGTTGAAGATATAAAGACTCAGGTCTGCATGTTGAAGAATGCTTTGTACAGGTTGAAGCAAGCTCCTAGAGCTTGATCTAGTAGAATTGACAGTTTCCCGAAGAGCTTGGGTCTTACCAAGAGTAAAGTTGATTCTAACCTTTACCTCAAGGTTAACAATGATGAGCCAGTGATTTTTCTACTATATGTAGATGATGTATTCTTGACAAATGAAGAAAATCTCATCATTGATTGTAAGAAGAATCTCGTTGCAGAATTTGAGATGAAATACCTTAATGCATTATTACTTAGGTGTTGAGGTCTGGTAGAGCCCAGAGAAGATCTTCCTTGACCAAGGGAAGTATGCAGCTGAAATACTTAAGAGGTTTGATATGTTGGAATGTAAATCCATGAACACACCCATGGAAACAAAGTTGAAACTCCTGGTTGATACTACATTAGAATTGTTCGATGCTACATTGTACAGACAAATCATTGAATCGTTGATGTATCTGATGAATATCAGGCTAGATATATGTTTTGATGTGAACACATTGATTCAGTATCTGGTAGAGCCCATACGTGTTCACCTTGTTGCTGCAAAACATGTGATGAGATACCTTAAGGGTACGTTGGAATTTGGTCTCAGTTATAATCAAGATCCTGACTTCAGACTGATTGGTTATACTGACGCAGATTGGGTAGGAAGTGTTTCTGACAGAAAGATCACTTCAGGATGTTGTTTCAGTATGGGGTCAGCCATGACTTCATGGAAGAGTGGGAAGCAATCAAGTATTTCTCTCAGCACGGCAGAAGTGGAATACATTGTTGCATGTTCCGCTAGTTGTGAAGCCATATGACTTTGGGAGTTGTTAACAGATCTATTTGATCTGGAGATAGAAGAAACCGTGATTCTATGTGATAACCAAAGTTATGTGTTTCTAAGGAAACAAATACACCTAGTGAAGGAAAAATAAATGAAGGAGGATGTTTTAATGAATTATCTTAGTTGAAGCCATGTTATGCAATGGCAGAGAGGTATTGGAAATAATTCATCTAAGCTAAAAACTCCAAACTATGTAAAGGGAAAACTCCAAACTATGTAAAGGGATTAGAGGGGAAAATACCTTGATTTATCTCTTGTTGTTTATTTATAATAATTGAATGAGAAAGACTTACATGTGTAAATATCCCAGTTGTGTGAAAGAAGAATAGTTGAAATGTTTTTCTTTTATGTTAAGCTAATAAACATTGAGGATAATGCGACATAGTGCATGTAGATACGCTAGGACATATATGATAATAATTGTTGATTTTAAAATGTCATTGTACATGCGTTGTGATTTGACTGGACAACTATTATAATTATGATTCTAAGTGATGTGTGTAGGAAATATTGAAGTTGTTCAGGGGACAACTGCCAATGGTAGACCACCTTGTGCAGAGGGAAAGACAAGAAGGCTATTGTTAACAAACTAATGAACGGACCTCATGTGTTATGATCCAATGCCTTAAAAATGATAAGAAGTCAATGAATACAATCTACTTCAAGGGGGGAAACCTCCTTTTACAATATATTCAATTCAGAAAATAATTTGAGATGAGATAAGATGATCCTAAGACTGGGTCTCCTTGGTATATATATAGGAGACAAAGGGTACAATTATGTTGAAAGAGTAAAATGAAGGGTTCTAGACGAACATACAATTATAACAATATAAATGTAATAATTCAATATCTAGGGATTAATAAGGGGTTTTACACATAACATGGGGCTTTGTTTGTCTTAACATGCCCCTCCCCTTCAAACAAGTGTTGTCCTTGACACTTGACTAATCATGGGTATTTTTACATGAAAAACTCATCTTCCCATGTTGCCTCTTCCACTGGTAGGTTCTTCCATTTACGAAGTACTCTGTAATTGCTTGATTTCTCTAGTTCTTAATCATTGTTGTCACAATTTAAACATAGTTGTTAGCAGAAAAATCCCCCTATAACTATAACAGGGTTCTAAGTATAGATAGAGCAATGACTCCCTTAAAATTCAATCTAATTCCTACACTAACCAAACATTCCACATAGATGAATAGAAAAGTGATAGAAGAGTAAGTCAGAAGCAATACCTATGGTCCAAATGTTTAATACTGACCTCCTCGAACTTTGTTGCTTCCTTGAATTTTGGTCTCCTCCCAAAGATGACCTTCATCAATGCTTAGGCAAACAAGGCTAAAAAAATTATATCTCTACTCATCAATTAGGGTTAGATATCATTCATTATGCATAAACCAAATAAAATACATAAATATATCATTTGGGACAGGGAAACAAATTATTTTATGCAATATTCAAAGATCGGAAATTACAACCTTTGCAGGACAACGCTCCACGAACCTGGTCTGGGATCCTCTTAACAATGCTCCAAGTGCACCTTCCAAATGCCATCTCTCACAATCATCTGATCACTTCAAGGAAAGGGAATGGATTGTATGGGAGAAAAGGGCTAGAGAGGAAATGTTGAGTCAAGGACTCCAAAAAGGCTGCAAATACTTGGGAAAGGAGGGAAAGGGATTTGGGCAGAGTTTCACTGTTCTAATGCTTGATTGTGGAATGATACCCCAAGACCTCATTTTATATGACCAAAGTATAGTTATTTGGTTTGGGGATGGGCTATAGCAGGTGAAATGGTTGGGAAACCTCCAATATCCCATTAATTCCACCGAATTCCTTGCAAATTTTTAATTTTTGCAACTTTTGGAGGTATATGCGGGTTGTTTAGTGTGCAGCAAGTGTAAGTACGTGGGATTACTAGCATGCAGCAAGCATATGTACATGGGCATTAGTGCAGTAGAGCACGTACATACTCCAAAAAATGGTTTTTTAAATAGGGTTCCTCGGCAGTGATTTGGAAAATTATGCAAGTAGGAAGGCCAATGCCATGTATGCATGAGTAGGGAATTTTAGGGCTATAACTGATGCCCCCTAATGTATGAGGTCATAAGAACAATTGATGGCTGAAATACGTTACAATATCTTCACCAGTGAGAATGCACGAAATCGAGTGATCCCAGGACCAGAGTTTGGGAGGTGCCATCTGCAAAACAACAATTATCTCTCTAAGGCGGGCATACCCATGCTCGGGATGAAATGATCATGGTTGCCACTCAAGTGTCGTCGGGAAAATACTGGAGGATCTCAATGATCAGGCAGAGAACTTCGTTGATTTTGAATATGGACTTGACTGGACTCTCCAGATGGTTGACTCATGAAAGTCAAGAGACAAACTACTGAAAGGCCGATTCAGGTTGGATAAAACTTCCCTTGGACAAAAGAACGAAAGATGATGAGACTTAGGCAGCGTAACATTGGCATAAGTTTGTGATGTAGGAGGCACCACAAACTCTCCATATGCTTGGAAGAGTAACCAAACGGAGGAGGACATAGCTCTATGTAGCAAGAAAAACTTCCTAAGGTCATACTAGATCCCAATGCTTGACGAACAAATGAAAGGATGTGCTTTGTCCAAGGGTGAATATCTTTGCTGCCGAAAAAAGAATGTACATTTCCCATCCCCTCTTTTTGGAATATTTGATTTCTTTGTGTTTTTCAATTTTTAAACGAGCTTGAAAAAGAATAAAAGAATATTATGTTACAAAGAAGGAACGAGTGTTGTGATCAAGCAAACTGGTTCCAAGTGCATGAACCATATTGATGCTCAAGGCAAGGAAACATGTGTAGGATAAGGACACTCGGGGAAAATTCATCCATGGGTCAAGGTGTCAGATCACAGAGGAAAAAAGTGTTGCAAGGCTTGCGTATATGGAATGCTTCAAAGGTTCAGTTCAGAGAAACATGGAGCCGGAATTAGGCCAAAGACACAAAGATGAGACCCGCAATGTGACTAAGCATGACACAGGAAGACCCCTTCTATGTAAATTTTTATGAGCCCAGAGAAGGTAAGCTCGATGATTTTTCATGTTTAGAGAGTCTGAAAAAATGTTAAAGAAGACTCCAGGGAGTACCTTTTTCGTAGTTTTAGTCATATCGGCTCAAAAATGGGTTAAACTTAATCCGAAAGGACGTATTTTCAAAACCATTTTAATGAGTGTGCCAAAGACAAGATCACTCGTCTATCTTTTCAATTTTAAGGAGTCTGAAAAGAGCTTAACTATGGACTCACAACTTTTTTCTAAGTTTACTCTCCTTAGCCCGAAAATGTATAAAAGTAACTGAGGAGAACCCTCCCGGGGAGATGAATCTCCCGAGGCGTACCTTTTTTCCGCAATAATCTACTAGCTGGAAAAAGGGTTAAACTCATGCCAAGTAGATGTTTTTCTTGACCAATTTAACGAGTGTGAAGGAACAAGGTCACTCGACGATCTTTTCATATTTAGGGAGTCTGAAAAGGGCTTAACGAATACTCCAGGGGGCTACTTTTCTCAAATAATCCAGACAAGATTGAAAATAATAAATACAGTCGCATTGGATGTTGCTTTTGAAATTTAAAGTGAGCTTGAAAGACAACAAAGCATGCTCATTAGGGATTCCTGTGGATAAGGCCAAGAATGATGACTACGAAGAAGAATGAGGCTTCATTGCAAAGTCATGGTCGGAATAAAAGGACTTTGTGCCTATGAAGTACTATTGCATGGGCACCAAATGGAAAACAAGGCTCTAACTAGGATGCCCATGGAAGGAAGGCTCTACCACATAAAGTATGACACACTTATCAACCAGGAAGGTTAGTGTCACAATTCAGTGGGGTTAGAATATAATGGATGTGCTCATTTAACCATAGACAATATAGCAGTAATTTCACCCAACCATAGGTCGAAGCCATCCCCGAGAACCTTAAACTTGACATAGAATGATTCTGAAAGCAAACCAATAGCCAACCAAGGCTAATGCACCAAGAAAGATTGATCAGAAATTCCAACCATAACCAATAGAAAGTCCAAGCCTAAACCAAGAATACGGATTGTAGTAGCTGTGGTTGCAGCTACTACCCAGACTTGCGCACTTGCCCAGCTTCTGCAGTGCACACTTCTTCCCAGCTGAAATTTTGAGTTGTTGTGTACCAAATGAGGTCTGGATACTTATATTTATACTACTTTCCTAAGTTGTCTGGGCCGACTTCTCATTCTAGAGGCTAAATACTTAATATTAAATATTTCCTTGAGCCGACTTGACTTCTAGGGTTATGTTCAATGCCTTTGGGTTTGTTCTTGCTTCCCGAAATATTTTGTTCTCATCAGGGTTACACGTGGAGGTAAATACCTCCCACAGCTACCATAATATCAACACTCCCTCCTAGCTAGGGAGGTATTGAAGGCAATGGTCTTGATCACAAACATACCATTCAACCAGTAGCATCATCATAGTCGTATAGACTATCTCATGATTAGATCACGAGCACCATCATCAGTGTCATAAACTACATCATCTCTCAAAACCATACTCCATCTGAGTAATCAGACATGATGCTGGATAAGTCACTCACTTCAAGGAGTGATACAAAAACCATTCTTCTAATTCGGGCAAATTTCCTAGAAGAATAAATGTCCTGGACCATTTTCTGTCTGGAGAATGTCTGTCCATCAGTACATTGATCATCCATCTAGCTGATAATCATTTTCAACGCTACTGATAGTCTATAAGGAAATCAGAACAATGTCATTCAATAGAACACAATTGTGTCTATCCATAGTAATACACAACTACAATCTATTGGTACATTACCACACCAAGTATCACATAGCTACTTAATCAATGACACATAGTCAAAACCAGTGGAACACATCCACCATAGTAGCATACATTTATTGTCCAGAGACATACAGTCTCCATAGCAATCATATCATCTAATATCAACCTGCACAGAAAAACAATGTCATGATATAAACTGAATCATCTGGGTCATTCTTCCACTCACATCTATGAGATTTGGAAGAGCATCTACCATCAGAAGGTAAAACATCAATCATGAGATACTGGACTATTATTCTCAAGCATAGAAGAATAATTGTCCTGATGTTTTAGCCTGGACCATTCACCTATCTGGGCCATTCCTCCGGCACTAAACAAAGTGCAACCTGGAGAGAATGAGTCTTCCCTAGGGAATGTCTATCCCTAATTGTTGAACCTGGACCATTCACCTATCTGGGTCATTCCTCTTGCACTAAACAAAGTGAAACCTATAGAGAACGAATTTTCCCTAGGGAATGATTGTCCGGACCATTTCCTAAGGAAATGATTGTCCTGCACCAACCTCCAAAACGGACCATTCTTCGAAACTGCTCACAACTATGAGCTTCAAAATAATGTTTGTCCGGCGAGGCGGGTCAGTCTTCTTGACCACTACTAAGAGTGACTTCCAACAAGAAAGATTTTCCTAGACCATTCCCCCACACTAGCCACAAGGGGAATCACTGTCTATGGTACATCAGCAATCCATCGAACTATTTTCATTACAAAAATGATTGTTTTACCTAGACCCTTTTCCGAACTGGAAAATGATTGTCAGTCAGAAATCTCAAACCACTTTTCAAACTAGAAAGCAACTGCTCATCCTGGACCATTTTTCGAACTGAAAAATGATTGTCCATAAATCAATAACACATCAGTTATCCCTCCCAACTTGGGATTCATCTCTTCCCTTTTCAATAAGGAATTCATCTCCACGAGCTCCAGCTTGTTTCTTGAGTATGCAAACTTTTTCATCTTAGAAAGAGGCTTTACCAAAATATCTGATATCTACTCATCTGTGAAGATATATACTGGAGAACCACTTCTCTTTTCTAGACCTCAACATGGAGACTGTAATGCTTGATCTCAACGTACTTCGGTCTTTCTGGAACACTGGTTTTCTCTGAAGGATTTATATAGCTCTGATCATTATAATATATAATGGTTGAATTCAGTTCTTTTGTTTCCTGCTAGCTTATGACATCGTTGTAAGGCTCAAACTGAAACATATCCAAGTGGCACTTCTTCTGTCATCATGAGTGTTTGTCATGGATTAGAAATCCATCATTTTGGACTTCTAAGTAACCATTCTGATACAATATCTTTGTTATAGAAAGTTTTCACCACGCTTATGTTGTGCATTGGAGGCTCTCCACCAAGTTGTCTTCTTCCATCTGCATACAAGAGTCTATTTTTGGTATACCTCAATACCTTGAGGTTTCTCTACATACACTTATTTGTTCAATTACTCTGTTGAGGAGAACAGTCCTTACATTCATCTAATGTAAACTCCAACCCATGGATATTGCGGACGATATAATGGCTCGGGTAGAGGTATGTTTGGTTTACTGGAACAAGCTATCATCATAGTCTTCTCCCTCCATCTGGGAGAACCTCTAGTTTTGAATCTCACAATGCTTCTATTCATAAGTCGTTCATACATTGTTCTTCATCACAACTTATATTTCTTCTTCTTGATTTCTTCTAGTGGGTTTAGACCAAGCTGGTAGTCTTGTGATTCTTGATATAATGACTGGTTGTTCTGGATTTTCTTTCTCTCTTGGAATCTTCATGTTCTTCCTCATGTTTTTCTTTAGCTCTTGGGTCCATGGAGTTTTCTATGGATTCCATGCCCTGAAGATTCCAACTTCTTCCTTTCATCATAGGATCATGGATGTGGATGGACAACCAAGGATACTTTAAGGCTTCTTTTTGAAGAAGACTTCTTCTAAAGTCAAACTGAACACGTGATGCTTTTCATGGATGCTACCATCAATGGGAACATGGATAGATGCTTCATAATCCTTGATGGATCATATTATTTAAGATTAGCTCCCTCCTAATCCTTTCTTCATGTATGAATGCATGCTCTTCTTTTGGAATTATATAATCGGCTCCCTCCATATAAGAGAGTCCATGCTTTTGTCTGCATCCTTATTACCTTTTGCAAAGTATCACAAGTCTTTTTCTAATTTCCTCTTGACTGTTGACTTCTTTCTATTTTTAATTCTTCTAGGTTTCTTCAAGTTTGATTCTGATTTCGGCTTATCTTGAAGTTGTTACTTATTTTAATAGCTTCCACATGAATTGTTACCAAGGACTGTCAATGTACTTCATATTTTTCATGTGTATTGTTTGACTTGTAGTCATCGTGATAGAAATCCTTATCTTGTTATTCTTTCATAGGTATTGTTTCTCTTTGAACATCTTATCTTCTAAGAAATAAATATGCAAGATATGTACAGAAATTATGTAAACATGGTATGTACAAGAATTATGAAGAATATTGTTATCTTGTCTTAGAAGAAGAAGTTTGTTTTATCCTGCATTGCTTTCTTTGAGGGTTCCTTTTCTTCGACAACTGATGCTTCGTGTGTTTCCTTCCTTTTCTTTAACTCAAGACAATGATTCTTGTAGTGACCATATTTTCAACAATTGAAGCATTGTATTTTTGACATGTCTTTCTCTTGATTTGGTTTCTTCATTGATCCAAACTTCTTTTTATTCTTGAGATTCTTGAACCTTGTTGTGAAAGCTTGATCATCATATTTCTTTTGGAGTTTCTCTTTTTCACTAATCCTTGATTCTTCTTGTGCACAACAAGTCCAAAGTTCTTCAAATGTGGGATACTCCTTTCTTGTGTTCATGCTTGTGGCAAATGCATCCCATGTCTTGGGAAGGCCATTGAGTACTATATTTACCAAATCCTTCTCTGAAATGATTTCTTCAATAGCTTGTAGTTGATATCTTAACTGAGATATTCTCACAAGGTATGATGTTATACTGCCATCATCATTCATTTTCATGTCACATAGCTCATTCTTCAGACTCATTACTTGTCCAATGTTTTTGACTGAGAAGTGGTTTTTTAGGGTATTGTACATATTCTTAGATGAGTCAAGATGGGAGATGTAGGGTATTAAGTGGTCTTTTATAGAGTTCACTATGATACTCATGGCATTGATGTCATTATCTTTGAACTTCTCCATAACTGCAATGTTTTGAGGTTCCTTCTCTTTTCATTCTTCAAACTATGGTTCCATGATCTTTCTGTTGTGGGTGGGAAATCCCTCCTACGGACTAGCACTAAGGGTTTTATCATGCATGCAGAAGTGACCTAAAGATTCTTACTTTTTTTCATCATCACATGCCTAAACCCCCATTACTCATATGTAAATACAAGGCTCAAGAGATTAAGTTGACGTACCTTATTTTTTGTGTTTGATGTCGATCCCTTTTCACGCTTGGTTGTTCTTTGACTGCAACTCTCCTCCCAATGCTGACCTGCATTCACTAAAGAAAAACAAAGAAATCCACATGAATTTGATCTATGAACTAATGGGTTAGAGATTTAATCAATCATACAATCAATATTCCAATAATGACAATCTCATATGGCGGGACGGGAAAAGCAATCATTTTATTAACTTCACAATGATACCTTACAATGATAAATTCGACTACTGCTCCTCGATCCTGGTCCTGGGCTCTTCTTCCACTGTCTTCCAACTTATTTTCTCTATACTTCTCTTTGCACAAGGATGGCTAAAGGTTGGGACAAGGGGAATGATCAATTGGGTATAGTCTCTTTACTATGATTTTCCTCTTTTCAAATGGGACCCTTACCCCTTCTTTTATAGGCTATAAGAAGCTAGGTATTTGGTCGAAAGACCGGCCATGCATGGATGAAAGGTTTAGTTAACTTACCCAAAGATGTGTGTTCCTTCAACAACTTTCCTTTTTCTATGCTTTTGTAGGTACACGCAGGATGTATTGGGGTAGCTAGTGTGTA
>SNQJ01S0236069.1:0-13851 GCA_010110895.2 Picea sitchensis
GGCAAGGCCTTAGCTCATGCTTCAAGAAAATTGGCCTTTTGACAATATCTACTAGGTGAAAGATTTTGAAGCTAGGACAATAACATGTGCTAGTCTTCCTAGGGTTTAATCAAGCAATTTCATAATCTTGAATGTAAATGCAAGATAAATTAAACTATAACCATTCAATTAAGAAGAATTGAAGAAAAAACACTTACATACATCAAGAATTCATCAAGAAGAGCCCTAATTGAACACATCCACCAAGAACTTTGCCAAAATAAGCCTCCTTCAACAAGTGGGCCTAAAATTTCAGCCAATAAACCCTAAGGAGGGCGCAAATTTAATTCCTAATAAGTGTGAGTGAAAGATGATGAATAATAAGAGTGATTTCCCCCTTATTTATACAATTACACAGACCAGAATTAGGTCAAAAAGGACGACATGGCCTGTTACACATAATATCCAGTTTTTTACATTAAATATCATAATTAAACCCTAAAATAATTTGTAAAGGTGACATCATGCCCTTTTAGGGTGACGTTAGGCCATGTTTGGGAAACGTTGGCCTCTTGAAGCAAAACGTTAGGCCTCCTTGGGCCTCATGAGCCTGCCACACTTGCCACTTGGCACACAACTGCCTCCAAAACATCCAAAATGTTGTGTGACATCATGGGTGACCTGGGTGATGTCATGGGCCTTCCAAGACCTACATCATGGTGGAAAGGGCACAACCCCCTTGGGTCTAGGCCTGCCAGGATGCTCCTGGTGAAATGTTGTCATCTCTCTCTGGTGTAATCCCCTAATCTGTCTCTACCTCAAGTCGGGGTCTCAACATCCATCAGGTGGGTTTTTATCCCTATAGAGGTCCGAACTAATCATCTCCCCATATGTAACTGTCCAACGGATGTGTCCCTGCAACATCAATAAATACGCCCTCCATGGGCTCATAATTTATAGGGATCGTAGCAATGTCAATCACATCTAATCATCAAGTTTTGAAACATGTGCATGAAACCCCCTTTACCTAGACAAGTGATCAAAGACATTATGCTAATATGCAAGCCAAGTTTGGAGGGGATGCTAGGACATCCTATTGGGATAACTCTCATTGGATGTGGATTGTTCCCGGGAGAAGTCAAATCTAAGCCATGTGAGTGAATGAGGTGGTAAGGGATGTTTGGGCAACGGGTGCAGTGATAGCAGGGAAATGTATAGCTTACCTGTGGGTGCCTATGAAGAGGGTGAGTTGCACCTTGGCATGGATTCAAATGTTTCCAAGCCCATTCATGTCTTTTATCTTTTATTCTTATTGCTTTTTATTTCAAGAGGCCAGTTAAGGGACATTGCCCTGGCGTGGTGACCAGTGGTGGCAATGTTACCCACAAGCATTTCACGAAAATGAGAAGGTTGGCTCATGATGAGACCCCCTTTCTCTTGGCTATGCCACCAAGATCCACTACCCTGACATGGTTACTAGTTGTCGGTAGTGTCATACCACTACATTCCCATGAACCTAATAGGTCCCTTTGATGAGACCCCCTATCCTCCAACTAGGTATTGATTTATTATTTTTTATGGGTCCCTTTGTTTCTTGCTGAGAAGATTTTTATTGCTTTCTCAGGGATCCCTGGGTGAAGCATCTCAAGGTTTCATTCTTTTTGGATTTTATCTTTTTCCAGCTACTTTTACCCTCTTGGCCTTTAGCCCCTTATTCCCACAAGGTAAGGTACAACCCTTAGATATTTGGCCAACCCAATGCCCGGACCAGTGTAATGGGATGGATGAGTGGGAAAAAGATGAAAAGTGGTAAGTATGGTGGGAGAGGACGATGGCCTTTCATGAATCCCCCTAGTGGAAACTCAAACCCTATGGGTACTAGCTTACTAGGGAATCTTGTCATCCCCCAGGTGTGGTCAAGTGGAAAAGCATAAGATCCAAGCACACGTTAGAAGAAAAAAGAATTAAATGCACGTATCCAAAGGTTTTGAGGATCAGAGTGACACATACCATATTACCCGGACTCATTACCTCATGGAGCAAGATCCATTTCTGCTGCAGGATCAGGTCGATGTGATGGATGTTGTTGTTGCTGACAAAGTGGAGGCGCTAAAGAAGAAAGGATGGGCCCTCCAGGGCCATGCTTGAGTCGATATGGCTCTTGGTACTCCATGTCTAGGACTCGTGGGCCTCGAGACATAATCTCCTTAGTTATCCCTAGGCTAGGGGATAATAGTGCTCATCATAAAGCAAGAGCCAAAGGATCCCTCTCCAACAATTTTATTGCAGCAAGAAGAAGCAAGTTGAAATCATTTTGGAAGAGTTTATGCTTCATAAAAAGATCGAATTTTTCCTTCAAAACTTGAACTCATGCTTTGCGTAATCAAATCCAATGTACTAAACTTTGGTATTTCTCTCACCAATTGAAAGAATTATTTAAAGAAAGAATCTCGTACATCCTCACAAGTCTCATTGCATGAATGTTGGGATAAAGAAAAAACATACTGCCGAAATGTTCAACTCTTGAATGCTTGAACTTCTGTGATCAAACATTCCGCATGATATCATTGTGCTCTTCAAAAAGGACTTGAGATCTTGTTCATTTCACTTAAGCACTTGTTTTCTTTGAGTTTTACTTAAGTTTTCTTGACATTATGGTGAAATCCTGAACAAACTAAAATTACAGATTTTAAAGCTAGTTACATTGTAAAAATATTTTTTAAGGGTAAGATGAACAAATGTGTTTTCTATTATTCTCAAAGTGCTTGAACGATCAAAGTGATGAAAATTGTGGAAGTTGATTTCATTTGGTTTCTTATATGCACACAGGTGGCAAGGTGAAGAGCCAAAAAATGAAGATGAAATGATGTCTCCACTATATTACTTTGTTTTTTTAGCATTTCATTGAATAATTTTAATGAACACAAGCCTCATTTGCAAGACTAAGTGCAACTTGGTGTTAACTTTTCGAGGTCGTATGGTGAAATTGCAAAGTAAATAAAAGTGTTTAGTTGTAGTTGCATAAGTCTCTTAATTGCATGTTTCAAAACATTAAAGTATATTTCATCTCATTAAAATTTGTTGCATTATTGTAAAATAATGGCAAAGGAAAAGAAAACAACATTGATGGACCCCAATGACCTATTCACAGATACGGTGTTGTTACCATGAATTGCCTTAAAGCCCACTTATTTTTATCTCTAACATATGTACAACAATGTTGAACGGCCACAAACCATCACCAATGTTCAAATGAACCAATGAGAGTAGCGCAAATACTTCAATGTCATGGTCTTGCACGTACATAACATAGCATACATGGAGGAGTTGTTTCCATGCGGAGACATGATAAAAACCTTGATTAAGAATGTTAACATAACCAGTTGAACATTGAGGTCATGGAGTAGGAACATAATCACACATTTCAATGCCACCATTCTTTAAAGAATGTACAAATTCCCACCTCATAGAATATCAGTGAGTCTTGTTGATCCAGATTATTTTCGGAACAAAATGAAAGCAGAGATATTACAATGAAATACACATAAAAATTTCCAGAAACAAAGAAATACATCAATACATTATTTTTATTAATGAAAGAAATGTACAGAGACTGTAAAAATACAGAGTGCAAGACTTGTTAGAGTGGTGGCAGCTTTATCTCTGAGATGAGATATGACATCTACGCTCATTTGCAAGAAGATGATTACAATGAGGCTCTGAAGGCCTTTTTATGATAAACATGAATGCCAAAACCATAGACATCCAAAAACCTAACCCTAGGAGATGAAGCGCCAAAATTCATGTGAGCCCTGTTGGGGTAAGTTAGTACATAAACTTCACGAGGTTGTAACTTTTGCATATGATCTTCGTTTTAGGTGTGTGATAGCCAATTGGAAAGGTATCTTAGAGAACTATGCATTATGCCATCAAATTCTGACTCCTTCTATAGTTTGGCAGTGGCAAGCCAAGAAACCACAGTGTAGAGCCCCAAAACGGGCCTGGAAGTACAGAATGATGTACTAACATGAAAACTTCCAAAATAAGCGAGTTGGAATAGGTGGGTGGCCACCAATATCCACCTAGATGTTGTGTAGGGCTTGGGAACAACCCCATAAGTGCAGAACCCACAATTACAAAGAAATGTCTCTATTATAGAGAAACATGTTGAGATGAAAACTTTCAAGATGAGCCATTTGGAATTTGGAACATGTGGGTGGCCACCAATATCCACCTGGATCAATCCTCCCCCCTTAGGAAGCAATGGTCTCCATTGTGTTGAGTGCCCGGGGAAGAGGGGAAAGTGTTTTCTAAATTTGAATCTTGGTGAGTTGAGTGCCTTATTCGAGAAGTTGCATTGATTGGTCTATGGAAGGATATCACGAACTTGTTGATGGTGGTGTTGAATATGTTCCACCAACCTATTGTCGCTAGGCTTGATGGGGCATTGTGTAGGCACCATTGTAGGTGAAGAAACAATATTTTCTTTCTCTTCTGCAATCTGCTTGTGTTGGCTAGAAGGTGTTGAGGCTGCAGTGGTTGTAGTGGCCTTTTTTGCATCCTTTGAACAGACTGTGAAGAGAATGAATTTTTCAGTATGAGAGATTACCTTGTGGCATTGTTTTGGTGGAATAATAGTTGAAACTACCTTTGATATCATGTAGAGCCGACCCCCCAGACTAATAATGACACTATGAGGTCGAGACTCATAAACAACATGACGTTTCCACATATATGGTTGGCCCAAAACAACGTCACAAGCATCAAGAGGGGAAACATCACACACTACCTCATCCTTGAAGGGATGGATGCCATAGGGCAAGCACTGTTGGCTCACATGGAAATCTTGCCTCTAGTAAAGCCACTCGATGTTGTATGGTTGCGGGTGTGGTGTTTTCAACAACCCTAATTGTTTGCGACCTCAGCTAAGATGAGGTTCTTCTAGCTACCGTTATCAACAATGAAATGCAATGGGGTCCCCTTCACCCACATCTATGAATGGAAGAGGCACTCCCCCTCTTCAAGATCTACTGGTTCTTTTGTTTGAATTGTTGTGGTCGCGATTGTAATAGTAGGGTCTACGTCAATGATCTGTTTGTTTTCAATATTTTCTAGATCAAATTCTGAATCAGGGTTCGGCTCCTTGTCTTTGACCTCATCCGTCAATGACTGTTTCGAGCGACCTTCAACAGTGTTGTGCCAGGGGCTTTTGTGGAATTCGCACCACTTCCCAGTGTCATTCTACGTCTTTCATTTACCCTTCTTTTCCTATGTCTTGGAATAGTTTTCAGAAGGTTGTTGGTTAGGGTTGTCTTTACCATGCTTTGGTTGTTGCGGATTTGTATACCCAAACTCCCATTTGTTCCAGTGCCTAAATTTCTGCTCGATTTTGACAACATATCGATAGGCAGCTCCTAATGATGAGATGTTTTGGAAATCCAGTTCGGTTTGGATGTACCTATGCAAAGCCCCATGGTATTTCAGAACGAGATGTTGCTCAGAGTCTTTGATACGCAGCTTGGTGCGCAAGGTATGGAAAGTATTTATGAACTACGACATTATTTGGCTCTTCTCTTCTTACAGTGTGGTCCATCTCATGTACTGGTTGTCATAATTATCAATAGGGTAGTATTGTTCCTTGACCACACCCACAAAAAAATCCCAAGTGGGTTCAGCCCCATATATTCCATATTCCTCTATGGAACTTTTCTCCCAGTAAGTTTCCCACCAATGTTTGACATGGTGGAGAGCCTTGAGGAGTGTGAAGGTGATCTTTTCCTTGTCAGAAAAATTGTGAACAGAGAAATAACCTTCTAGCAGATTCAACCATTTTTCTAAGGCATCTGCATCTATCTGACCTTCAAATATGGGAATATAAAAACTAACTTGTACCTTGAAGGGAGAGGTTCCTCCAAAGTGGCCACTTGATGAATATGTGCATGTTTCTATCGGTAGGAATTGAAGGATGTGGGTAAAATTCTCCATCATTTCATCCCTCTGTCGCGCGAGAGCTTGCTCAAGCAATAGGTTAATAGAATATTTTGCTCCGTCATTTTTCTCTCCTGCCACCATAGAGGGTTTCTTGGGCATGTGAGAGCGATTTTCCTCAAGAGAGACAAGCTCGAGACCCAACTTGCTATACTCGGACCTCGTTGGGGACATGCACTAAAAAATTATCAAGAGCAACCTATTATGATACCACTGATACGGATTATTTTTGGAATGAAATGAAAGCAGATATATTACAATGAAATACACATAAAAATTGTTAGAAACAGAGAAATACAACAATACATGATTTCTATTAATGAATAAATGTACAGAGACTGTAAAAATACAGAGTGTAAGACTCACTAGAATGGTGGCATCTTTATCTCTGAGAAGAGATGTGATGGCTACGCTCATTCGAAAGAACATGATTACAATGAGGCTCTCAAATCCTTTTTATGATAAACATGAATGCCAAAACCCTAGACATCCAAAAACCTAACCCTAGGAGATGAAGCACCAAAATTCATGTGGGCCTCGTTGGGGTAAGTTAGTACATTAACTTCCCAGGGTCGTAACTTTTTCATACAATCTTTGTTTTAGGCATGTGATGGCCTGTTGGAAAGGTATTTTTGAGAACTATGCATTATCCCTTCAAACTTTGACTTTGTCTACAGTTTGACTATGGCAAGCCAAGAAAACATTGTTTAGAGCCCCAAAATGGCCCTGGAAGTACAGAAATATGTATTGACATGAAAACTTCCAAAATAAGAAAGTTGGAATAGGTGGGTGGCCATGAATATTCACTTGGATGTTGTGTAGGGATTCAGGACAACCCCGTAGGTGCAAAACCCACAATTACAAAGAAATTTCCCCATTACAGAGAAACGTGTTGAACTAAAAACTGTCAAGATGAGCCAGTTAGAAATTGGAACAGGTGGGTGGCCACCATTATCCACCTGGATCAATCCTCCCCCTTAGGAAGCAATGTTCTCCATTGCATTGAGTGTCAAGGGAAGAGGGGAAAGCATTTTTTGAATCTGAATCTTGGTGAGTTGCGTGCCTTGTTGGAGAAGTTGTGTTGCTTGGTCTATGGAAGGCCGTCACAAACCTGTTGTTGGCGGGGTTGAATATATTCCACCAACATTTTGTCTATGGGCTTGACAGGGCATTGTGTAGGCACCATTGTAGGTGAAGAAACAATATTTTCTTTCTCTTATGCAATCTGCTTCTGTTGGATAGAAGGTGCTAAGGTTGCAGTGGTTGCAGTGGCCTTTTGTGCATCCTTTGAATGGAATGTGAAGAGAATGAATTTTGCAGTATGAGAGATTACCTTGTGGAACTGTTTTGGTGGAATAGTAGTCAGAACTACCTCTGGTATCCTGTAGAGATGACCCCCCAAAGTAATAATGACACTACAAGGTTGAGACTCATAAACAACATGACATTTTCACATATATGGTTGGCCCAAAATAACATCACAAACATCAAGAGGGGAAATATCACACACTACCTCATCCTTGAAGGCCTAGATACCATAGGACAGGCGGCACTGTTGGCTGACACGGAGATCTTGTCTCTGGTGAAGCCACTCGATGTTGTATGGTTGTGAATGTGGTGTTTTCGACAAACCCAACTATGTGATGACCTCATCTGAGATGAGGTTCTTCTCAATATCTCTATCAACAACGAAATGCAACAGGGTTCCCTTCACCCACATTTGTGAATGGAAGAGGCACTCCCCCTCTTCAGGATCTACTGGTTCTTCTTCTTGAATTGTTGTTGTCATGACAGTAGCAGTAGGGTCTGCGTCGATGATTTTTCTATTTTCAATCTTTTCTGTATCAGATTCTGAACCAGGGTTCAGCTCCTTGTCTTTGACCTCAACCGCCAATGACTGTTTCGAGCGACATTCATCAATGTTGTGCCAGGGGATTTTGTGGAAGTCACATCACTTCCCAGCGTCATTCTTTGTCTTTCCTGTATCCTTCTTTTCCTGTGTGTTGGACTGGTTTTCGGAAGGTTGTTGGTTAGGTTCATCTTTACCATGCTTTGGTTGTTTTGGATTTGCAGACCCAAACTCCCATTTGTTCTGGTGCCTAAATTTCTGCTCGATTTTGACAGCATATCGATAGGAAATTCCCAACGATGAGAAGTTTAGGAAATCAATTTCGGTTTGGATGTACCTATGCAAAGCCCCACGATATTTCAGAACCAGATGTCACTCGGAGTCTTTGATACCCAACTTGGTGTGCAAGGTATGGAAAGTATTTGTGAACTCCAACACTGTTTGGCTCTTCACTTGTCACAGTGTGCTCCATCTCATGTACTGGTCGTCATAGTTATCAATGGATTAGTATTGTTCCTTGACCGCATCCACATAAAAATCCGAAGATATCTCAACGCCATATATTCCAGATTCCTCTGTGGAACTTTTATCCCAGTAAGTTTCCCACCAATGTTTGACATGGGGGACAGCCTTTAGGAGTGCGAAGGTGATCTTTTCCATGTCGAAAAAATTGTGAACAGAGAAATAAACTTCTAGTAGATTCAACCATTTTTCTAAGGCATCTACATCTATCTAACTTTCAAATATGGGAATATCAAAATTATCTTGTACCTTGAAGGAAGAGGTTCCTCCAAAGTGGTTGCTTGATGAAGATGTGCATGCTGCTATCGGCAGGCATTGAAGGATGTGGAAAAAATTCTCCATCATTTTGTCCATCTATCGTGCGAGAGCTTGCTCAAGCAACACGTTAATAGAATTTTCTACTCCCCCGTTTTTCTTTTCTGCCACCATAGACGGTTTCTTGGGCGTGCGAAAGAGATGTTCCTTAAGAGGGACAAGCTCGAGACCCAACTTGCTATACTCAAACCTCATTGGGGACATGCATTGAAAAACGATCAAGAGCATCCTACTCTTATACCACTGATCCGGATTATTTTCGAAACGAAATGAAAGCAGAGATATTACAATGAAATACACATAAAAATTGCCAAAAATAGAGAAATACAGCAATACATGATTTCTATTAATGAAATTAATGTATAGAGACTGTAAAAATACAGAGTGCATGACTAGCTAGAATAGTGGCAGCTTTATCTCTGAGAAGAGTTGTGACAGCTACGCTCATTCACAAGAATATGATTACAATGAGGCTTTGAAGGCCTTTTATGATAAACATGAATGCCAAAATCCTAAACATAAAAAATCTAGTACAATAACTTCCCAGAGTCGTAAATTTTCCATATGATCTTCGTTTTAGGCGTGTGATAGCCCGTTGGAAAGGTGTTTTTGAGAACTATGCATTATGACACCAACCTCTAACTGAGTCTCCAATTTGACTATGGCTAGCCAAGAAAACATTGTTTAGAACCCCAAAATGGCCCCGGAAGTACATAAAGATGTATTGACGTGAAAACTTCCAAAATAAGCCAGTTGGAATAGGTGGGAAGCCACCAATATCCACCTGGATGTTCTGTAAGGCTTCATGACAGCCCCGTAGGTGCAGAACCCACAATTACAAAGAAATTTCCCCATTACAGAGAAACATGCTAAACTGAAAACTGTCAAGATGATCTAGTTGGAATTTGGAACAGGTGGGTGGCCACCAATATCCACCTGGATCACTTGGGTGGTTGCAAAAACACAAAAAGGTATAAAATGTACATGGCATTGTGAAGGGTTAGTGGATTACAACTAGAGCATTTTGAACTACCTCAAGTAAGGTGTACTTGGTTTGAAATTTCCAAGCAAAATTTAGAGACCCAATAATATTTATGAATCACTTGTATGGGAGCCCAAACACCAAGAACATATGGTTAAGTTGGATCATGATTATGCATGAGGTGCTCAAGAATGGGACAATGCTAAATTAGGTAGACCTCATATCTACTAATTTTGTGTGATGTATCTAGGAGGCCAAATCACCTATGCATGGTGCACATCTGAGTTCCAAATGGATTCATATCTTATGGACTATGTATATTCATGCTCAAACCTCTATGATTTTAGACACACTTAGTGGCCTTCATTCACACTAGTCCATGCCTACTTTTAAGGTCTATGGGTCACCAGATACACATGGGATTACACTAATATATGTGACTTTGTCTTGGTCCCATTGCATGAAAATTTAAATGGTGAGATGTGACCATGTTTTTCTCCAAAGTCCATTGAAGTGTTGAAGGAAATTAATGATTGGTACTTAATTGAAAGAAGTAGTTACATAAGGATATATTAGGTATCCACTGTTATGCACACATTTCCCAAATATGTTCCAATTCATTTGTTCATCTAGGAGATAGCCTTCCAGACCATATTTCATGGGGCAATGGAGACCCTAAAAAAGAGTAAGAGAGCATTATGAACAAATTTTTCGCTACAGATCAAATGCTATTAGACTATCGACTTGGAACATGGAGATAAGTTATCCTTGGAATTTGAGACTTACGACCTCTTCTTAGATTCAATTAAAGTCCATCATCCTCATCAAGTGATTGAAAATTTCTTTACATCTTAGAGTTTGGTGTGGAGATCGTGCCATGAAAATCATGAGCAAGAGGAACTATACAAAAAATCTTTAGATTATGTCGAGGTCAAGGAAAGAAAAAGTAAGTGTGTCGAAGTACCCCTTCCCCCCTTCTTCCCTCAATGGATCTAGGGCCATCATCCAAGCCTCTTGCAACATTTGACATTGTGTTTGTTGCAACCACTTGGTAGTTGGAGCAAAGCTCTTAGGATGAAGTAAAAATTGTAGTAGTTAATCTTCGAGTTGAAGTGTTAGGAACCAACAACATGAGAGAAATTGATCCAAATAATATACAAATCCTTGAATAAGTTGGATATTCAATTCCCAAAGACAATGCAGAGGATGAGTAGAGAGTGGTAGGGATTAGTCCTAGTGAAGGGTAGAATGAGGGCACCATGGTTGAAGCAATGAGAAATGTAGGGAGTTGGTGCAATGGCTCATAGAAGAATTGATGAATCCTGCGCAAGGTATAGAATATGAATGCCAAGTGGACACCTTCGAGTACAAGCATTCACCGAGACTTCAAGAGGGTGTAAATAAAAATAAAGTAGAGTAGGAAGTAGGAGACTAAGGTCCAAATAATGGAAGAGTGTATTGTAAATGAGGATGATGCACATCTTCTTGCCATGGGCATCAAGAGTCACTTTTGCATAGTAATCTGAGGTGAAGTTGAAGAAGATGCACACATAAATCCTAGCCATGAGTAAAGAGAATGTTGATCTCTAACAATAACTCAAGAATCAATGGGATTAGAAGGAAAGAAAGAAAACGCTTGTAAAAAAATCCATCATGTTGCACGATAGTCTTGTTTCTTTAGTGAATGAATACTTCACCAAGTTCATTAGTGTTTGTTCTTTGTAGGATTTAGTGGCACTTTTTATCCTCCAAGTTGATGAGAATCTAGTAGTTGTCAAGCAATGGAAATCCTAGTTAGCACAATGTGTACAATGGCAAGACCAATATTCCCTAGTCATGAGCCATGTTCATGTGCTAAGTTTTGTCAAGGCTACCAAAATACGTGTGCACGTGGAATTTGAAAATCACAACGTAAAAATTGCTCAAGGTGAATCACTCAGTCTCTTGGATGAAATGTTAAGTGTGTTGAAGAACATACAAGTCACAATAGGTCTACTAATGGATCCATTGAGTTTCCACATTGAAGAACCCCTCACCCTCACGCAACTAGGAGAAAGGGGCATACAAAGCATGAAATCAAGGAGGGTCCTTGCCAATGAGATCCTTAAGGTAATGAAGTGATCCAAGAAAGTTCCATAATGCTCCCAACCAAGCAAGCTAAAAGGTTAAGGCATGCATGTGATGAGCTAGTCGGTAAGAGAATCAATGTAGAACTAAGGTTGGGTAGACTTAGGTTTAGGGTGGAAAATGTGGTAAATGTACATGGAGGGATGTTGGATGAAGTCACTGAACTAAAATTGTATACATCAAGTACGACTAACTTGATTATTAGTTAAATCAATTTTTGTTCATAGAAATAATTCCATGAGAAAGAAGAGAGAGGATAGAGAGAGAATCCTAAGAGTCACTTGGGATGTGAAAAGTCACTTGAGAGGTCGAGAGACACCCTATTTTATATAAATAAAATGCTTTCCCTCATTTGCAGAGGTATATTTTCTTTGCTATGTGTGTTATCTCCTATGTGAATAAAGAGGCCGTAGTTAGTCAATGCTTATATACTCTTGTGAACTTATCGATGGTTGTAGACTATTATCACCTTTCACAATATTTCTTGGTGCTTATGGGGGTAAATGTTGTGGCTTATGTACGTTCTCTTGCTCACTGTCACTTTGCTTATGTATCATATGATTTTCTATCAGGTTGGATGTAAATCTCCATGGTGTGTAGGCTAATCTCAATCCTCAAATAAATCTTTAGGTTTCATGTAGATGTCATATATTGAACTATTCTCCCTACTCTTTACACTTCTCCCATTGCTTTATGTTCAACATTTATACGTAATCCTCAAAGTATGCCTTGAGGTTTGGTACTAACGATAGTTGGTGGACTACTCTCTCTACTCTCTATACTTTTCCTTTTGTTTCATGGAAAATCAATTCTTTACTATGTTCCCATAATATTAGATTAGGTTTCATTTAATTTGCACATTGCATTACATAGTAGAAGCATCTCATTTATTTCATAAAAAAAAAACCCACAAAAATGTAAACTAGATTGTAACTGGTAGTTTTCAAGAACCAATTATAGTTGGGTTGTATCTGAAGGGTTCACGTTCACTGAATAAAGGTATAATTGGGCCCTTTTGAGAGGTGAACTTGTGATGTTGACTTCGGGACATTTTCCTGCATCAATAGGTCCACAAACAACTATATTAAGTGATTTAATTAAAGACTAGACAGGTCCACAGGTGAAGCGCTCCAACTCTAAGGTGACACATGTCAAGGACCAATATAAGCACATCTATAAAGCAAGGGTCTCAAGGTGATCACTCCATAATACAAGGTCCAATGATCCTCTTCCAAAATTCTCAATGCTCCAACACTACCTCTTAAGCAATAACCTCCTCTGAGTCTACCATACCCCCATGAACACTCCTCAATCCAAGCATGCTCGAGTAAAGCATAAACCTCCATGTAAGAAACCAAGAGACCCCATGCTACCTAGAGCTCAACACCCACCTCCTAAATGTCCAACACTCCTCCTCCAAGTGGGTCCTCCTCCCAAGCAATCAACCAAACCCTCCATGTATGCCTCATGAAGAATGTCACGATGCGACATAGGTCTCTAACCTCCTAATGAAGTGTGCTACATAAGGATCAATTCAAGGTACAAAAATCCATGAGTAATATATCTCTAATGTCTATCCACTAAGGTAAAAACAAGGGTAGATAACACACCATGCACTCCACATCACATGAATCATTGTCAAGCATGGTGTAAACACTTTTGGACTAACCCCAAAAGATAACACCCCCTATTTACAAGGAAATTATTTTCATAAACACCTGAATTCTTGCTTTGCATCACAACTAAATACACCTTATATGTGGCATCCTTGGAATCAATCATTAGTCCTTTGAAAGGAACTTTCACCCAATCATCATTCTCCTCCATCAAGGCATCACACCTCACCTCCTAAAAAACAACTAGAACGTTCACAAATGGAAGTAGCTAATGCAATATGGTTAGAATATATCTTAGGAGGTATACTCAACCTCATCAAATATTTGGGCACTCCTACATGTTCCTATACATCCTGCAATTTATGAGTAAGCCATTTGCATTTCTTGTAGGTTGGAGTAGAGGATAAGGATGTATCAATCCTTAATATCTCTTTTCCCACACCTATATCTAACTCTTCTCTTACCTTTGAATA
>SNQJ01S0236070.1:0-13851 GCA_010110895.2 Picea sitchensis
TGAGTATCATAGTGGATTCTATAAAAAACCACTTGATACCCTACATATCCCATATTGACTCATCTAAGAAGATGTACGATGCCCTACCAAACCTCTTCTCAGTTAGAAACATTGGACAAGTAACAAGTCTGAAGAATGAGCTCAGTGACATAAAGATGAATGATGATGACAACATAACATCATACTTTGTGAGAATCTCTCAGTTAAGAGATAAACTACAAGCTATTGAAGAGATCATTTCATAGAAGGAACTGGTAAATATAGTACCCAGTGGTCTTCCCAAGGCATGGGATGCATTTGCCACAAGCATGAACACAAGGAAGGAGTATCCTACATTTGAAGAACTTTGGACTTGTTGTGCACAAGAAGAATCAAGGATCAGTGCAAAAGAGAAGCCCCAAAAGAAATACGATGATCAAGCCTTCACATCAAGATTCAAAAATTTCAGGAACAAAAGGAAGTTTGGCTCAAGGAAGAAGCCAAATCAAGAGAAAGATATGACAAAAATACAATGCTTCAACTGTTGAAAATGTGGTCACTACAAGAATCATTGTCCCGAGCTAAAGGAAAGGAAGGAGACACATGAAGCATCATCTTCCTAAGAAAGGAAACCCTCAAATAATACCAAGCAGGATAAAACAAACTTCTTCTTCTAAGATTGTTGATTATTATTTTTATCCTCCTTATTCTTACCCTTCCCTTTCTTTTTATTTTGATTTTTCCCGGTAGGCGTGGATTGAACTGAATTAACTTCATAAGTCTTACTGGAGGAAGGAGAAGGAGTAGGATTATTATGTACATTAGAAGCATTATATTTGAGATTGGTGTGACTGGCGTGTGTCGACTGAGCCTCAACATGAAAGGTGCCAATCACACCATCAGCAGCATGAGAAGTTGTTGGAGGTGTTGGGGTAGGATTCGTAGAGGGGCGAGGAGCATCAGGGATCAAGTTGTAAAGTGTGCATGTTTGCAAATAAACGATATCTAGATACTGAGCACGACTAATCGCCTGCTCTTCAGTGACAACACCACCCATGGCAACATCACGGGTGATTTGACCAATGAGTTTTTTGGTAAACCACTCAGCCAATAATTGATCAGGAAGGGAACTTTGATTAAATGTCTTCTCCTCCTCCATTCATGAATATGATTATAAATATGAGTGGAAGAAGATTTTTTAAAAGAACTCAAAATTTTGGTTCATCTCTCATAACAAATTGGCAATTGGTAGTGTGTTAGGAAATCCATGGCTAGGGTATTAAAGTCATTAAAGAATCCTCGCAGTAACTCGATGTACCATTTTTTTTCCAAACCCATGAAAGTTCATTGGAAAAGCCGTAATCTAATGGAGTCATCCATCAATGAGTTAGACGAACACCAAAGATGAAATGTAATAACATGATTATTCGGATCTTCTCCCGGTCAACCGTTAAACTTAGGAATGTCAGACGGTAATTTGTCTGGTATGATGGGCCAATAAGGAGAATGTAAGATAGGATCATTCAAAATCCTAAAAAAGTCCGATAAATCCAAAGTGGCTAGAAAAGGAAATTGTTTGTTCACTTGAGGAAACTGGTAGCTTTGGGGAGGTAGTCCCATAGGTATACCAGTAGAGTCGTAAGCAGTCTGCAAATAATTAGACAGTCCTGACAGATTCGGTTGTGGAGGATTTTGAGCCAAATAGCCCACAGTGTTGGGTTGATTAGGTATGTTTCCTTGGAAAGTAACATTTGACTGAAAATTTTGACCCTAGGAAGGGTTCATAGAACCTGGATATGGTTGTCCGAAATTGGGAGGCATAAAAGAATTAACTTGAAGATGTTGCCCCCCAGACAGTTGTTGATGTCCTTAGAAAGGAAGATTCCAAGGTTGATATTTTCACAGGTATTTTTTGTCCATAAATGAAATTATGGCCTCCAACTTGAGGTTTCCCCCTAACTTGAGGTTGTGCCCCAATTTGAGGTTGACCCCCAAATTGAAGTTTCCCTCCAACTTGGGGTTGGCCTCCAAAAGGAATTTGAAAACCAGAAGTGACAGAAGGACCAGTGCCTCCAATTGGATTGGAGCCACTAGGGCCAGGATGATTAGCTCCTCCAGACAAATGTGGAGGAGGGACGTAGGGCTCTCCAGAGAGAACCTGGGCAGGTGTGGGAACAAAACCGGTAGCATCATTATACCTAGGAGAAACAAAAATATTCTTCCCTCTGGATGGATTCTGGGTAGGGATGGCGATGGAAGTATTCAAAACATTATACCCAGGGAGAAGTGATGGAGTTGGTCTAAGAGGAAGTGGCATTCTGATCGGAGATTGAGTAACCACAACATTTCCGGTAGAAATGGTCGTAGCTCTTGGGACCATATTAGAATGGGCCATCTGGAGAGGAAGAATCGAGTGAAAAACAACCAACAAATGGTCTGAAATGGTGGTGACATTACTGGTTGTGTCAGTAAAATGGTCTAAAGGTATCGTATAGGTAACATACGTCTCAGGCATTTGTGATGCCATAGGTTGATTAGGACTCGCTCCTAATTTTCCATAAAGATCCCACACATTGTGAGGCATGGTTCTAAATGATTCACTATGAAAAAGTGGATCCTCTACTCCAGATCCTATGTTAGGTCCAGTAGGTGCTTCAGTAGTTTCAACAACAACAATTTCTCCTGATGAATTCATCCGGAGAAAATGTGCATCGTTTCTAACACTCAATTATGGATTTGCAGGAAGTCGGAATGCCTCTAAAGAATTTGAAACAATTCGAAATCCCTCTAAAGAGTCTGAACTTCCAACCTGTGAGGCTACTTCGTTATTGATTACTTCCTTAGGAGATCCTTCTGGTGATTTAGGAAGCAAAGGAAGGTAACCTTATGGATACTTCGGGGGTAGCCCTTGCATCCTACATAAATGGCAAAGGCCAATGTTGGACAAACAAAATAAAGAACGAAACAAATATATGGCCAACTAGAGAAACAAACAACACTCGCTAATAAAATCTAGAAATCAAACCAAGCAAACAAACCTTCTTATTTCGAAGTCACTAGTTGGTGATGAAATCCGACATCGTGAATTCAAGACAAGAAGGGGCTGGGATAAAGTGGGTGGAAAAGTTACGTTGACAACCTGCTTAATAGACTTACACCCTAGTTCAAGCTCCCACACATGATCGTGGGTATACCCTCCAAGGAGCCTGAGTGAGTTCATCAATTCCAGGTATCGTGAAGACTTTCCCCTCCATAGTCACCTCGAATAAATACCCTAAAGAGATAGGCTACTAAGGTTACTAATTACGACAATGATGCCTAGGGAAACAGACGACATTTTGATCCACGCGCAAAGGCAGGGTATCTAGCCTGAAATCAACTCAAGAGGATCCCACACATAATCATGGGTATACCCCCAAGTGACCCCCAATAATACACACAATCTCTACACCAAGACCAACAAAGCAGGGTGA
Organism: Picea sitchensis; assembly: GCA_010110895.2. Classification (NCBI taxonomy): domain Eukaryota; kingdom Viridiplantae; phylum Streptophyta; class Pinopsida; order Pinales; family Pinaceae; genus Picea; species Picea sitchensis. The sequence goes on from SNQJ01S0236070.1 coordinate 3,453, forward strand.
GTAACTATGCAAGTCTTAATGCGACCTCAAGTTTGACTCTTGTGTGAGAAGGGATTCCCAGGACAAAATGTAGCAATTGGATTTGAACTCTCCCTATCACAAGATCTATGTGTTTTTATGATTTGGAGAGTGTGCCTTACAACCTATTCCAAAGTGTTATCCTAGCTAATGTTGGTGAAGAGAATTTCTCTAGAAAATAAAAGTTACTAGTAAAGTTTATAATTATGTTGTATTTTAAGGTTGTTGTTTACTCAAAAGGGAGATGGAAATGAAACCGATGACATATGTGACCTTGAACCAATAAAATGCAAGAAGAGAAGAATATGCAATCTTTCAATTCAATGAACTCTAATTACAGTAGGGAGAAGGTATTTCTTTTGAAGTACGAAAGCTACAAAATACGATTTCTCTTTTCTTGAATGAGCACAATTCCAAACAATCAAAGACTATAAAAATTTCCCAATGTTCTCTTTTAATAAAAAATTATGAATGCAAAATTTTTCTTATGAACGATTACTAAAAAGAATAAATGGCTTCAATTATTCTTTTTCCAAATCAAATCAGAGACATAATGAATAAAATAAAGCGTAATCTAAGAAAAATAACACATTCAACACAATTCCCAAATCAAACTTGTAATGTAGACAAAAATGAAAATGAGAGGAAATCTTTTTGTAAAATACAAACAAAAATGTCTCTCAATCAATGAACAATATGGAAAGTAAAATCAATCCAAAACCTCAATCAAATTAAAGACCCTTTGTCAATCAAGCACTCAGACCTAGATCCAGAGATTATATCCTTGTGACAAAAAATTAAAAAGAAAAAAACTTGCAAAATTACAAAGAAAGACTTTCAAACCCTGAAAACCAATCAAAAGCAAGATTCAAACTCAGAAATCAACCAAACACTGGTATCAGAAGTTCATACCAGGAAACTAAGGCACAACTGGGAGGAAAAAGTCAAATTGGCTCACTCCAACAATTCCTACAGGAATCGTCGCAGCCTAGCAGTAGGGTACAGTGCGACGAGCTAAGGTCATCGCAGGCTACCAATAGGACACAGTGAAACGTCGCCGCACTGGTTTGCACAAGTAGAATGCGATGTCTAAGGGTTGTCGCAGGCTGTATATATGGTATAGTGCAACGATCTCTGTAAATAAGGCAAACTTGGAAAAAGGACAAAGAATCTAACTGAACTTTAAGACCCAAGGAGTCCAAATGGATCACCCACAAACTCAGAATGAATTTAATAAAAAGAAGGCAGGCTAAAAGTAAATGGGAAGCAAAAAAACAAAGGAGTTTCATATCCCCAGTATGGTCGCCAATTTTTTTATAGGATTAATCAGTAATGCGGACATAAAGAGATCTCCCTAGATCCCACTGGAAACTAGAACAAAACAAAACAGAATATGGCACTTTCCGTAAGCTCTAATTATTGAGTTTACTAATTAACAAGAGATATGCAACATACCTTTTAAATGTCGCTTCCTCTTGCCATTGCCATCCAAGTTCCACTCCAATTCTCTTGTGATATTGAATCTGCAAGGGAACACAAACCAACCAAAGTGAAAGCAATATAATATACTCAACAAGAACCTATGTATGTGATCAAGGAATCATACAATAAAACAAGTCTAGTTTTGTGGGAAACAAACATATCGTTGTATCATATTAAATAGAAAGTGGAGAATACAACCAAAATCCTTGAAGTTTCAAGGTCCCCTTTCGATGACCCTTTTCTCCAACACACAGATCAGGGTGCGACGACTTTCCTTTATAGGGTTTTCTGCTAGAGGAAGTCAAATCACTTTTTCTCCTATAAAAAGTCTCTTTTAATATTTTTTAGGGAACATGAACACATCTTGTCAGGTGATCACTGTGACCAAAATAATGTGTAACAGAGGCTATGACTACACAAGAGGGGGATAAGGGGGCCAAAAGGGGCCAAAGCCAAAAATATTATAATATTATAATATTTTATTATAACTTAAAGTCCTTACCTTATCTTATGTAAAAGGCATATCAAACTTGAAATCCATGCAAAAGTAATTGGGGAGGACTTCCTTGATTGTCAAGTGGAAAGTTAGAAGCATGCATACTTATTCATTGTTTTTGGGAGCTAAACATGATTCTATTAATTATTCTACCATCAATATAGCTTGGTACGAATTGTAAGAGGAATGGATCCAAGCTTGTGAACAGGGATGAATTGCATGTCTATTGTGAAAATTGATACCATGAATTCTTGTAGATTCCAACATTCATATTTTCATGGCCAGTTTATCATGGATACCAAGAAAGAGGTGTGATATCCTAAGGGACTACATTGTATAGAAGGGGGTCCATTTCTATTGGTTGTGCAGAATGAAGGAGGAAAGAGAGTTGGTGATTGGGATGGTTGCATGAGTGAATAGGCTAAGATATTAGTGGGAATTGGGTTAAGAGAGTTCTTGTTCATCCTAGTGGAATCATATCCCTAGCACAAGAGTGGCATGTTGTAGAAATACCTAGTGCAACAGTTCCTACAGCTAAGAGGAATGTCCCACATTAGTATCCAGTTGGTGTAAATCATTTTTGAAATTGAGAAGAGACTATCAATATGGTGCAATCATTGGATGTCTTGTGGCGGTGGGTTGATCTTGTTAAAATCAATGCTTGAAGCCATTCCAATTTACTGGATGACTCTGGATTTTATTTTGAAAGGAACACTGGGAAAAATATGACATATTTATTTCATATTTTTATGGGAAGGAAAAATGAACAAGAGAGGAATACCACTTGTCAAGTGAAAAAACCTTTCTATGTTGAAGGAATATGGGCGATGGGGATTGAAAATTATTTTACATTTTTCCATGACTCTGTTGGAAAAAAATGCTTAGAGGATACTAATGAGGAAGTGATTATGGTGTCAAGTTTTAGTAAATAAATATATTTCACCAAATATAGTGGAATATTGGGTCCGATCCCCTACAAAATCCTTTCTAAAAGGTTCAATTGTATGGAAAACCATGGTGAATGATTTCTCTTTCATTGGCAATTGGCTTGCTTGGAAGGTCAAGGATGGACAATGAGTGCACATTGGATAGGACCCATGGGTCACAAGTAAAGACTCCTTCAGAATATCAGAAAGGTTAATTGCATCACTTGGGGAGAAAGGGATTTTCACTCTGTCATGGGTAGCGGACAGTGAATCAATAACTATATGGAACCAAGAATGGATACATGTTGATTGAATAGGTTTTTCAAATGTAGATGTTGTTCATTGGGAGGAGTATATTGTCAAGCTAAAGAATATTCATGTATGAATCCGGTAGGAAGAGGACGAAATGAGATGGACTAAAAATCCAATCAGAGGCACTTACTCATCAAAAATAGGCTACAAGGTGTTGTTTAAAGATTAAAATAGGGAGGAGCCTATATGGTGGTGGAGGAGTATATGGAAATACAAATTCCCATTAAAAATCACATATTTATGTGGCTTTCTTTGATGAACAAGGTCCTCACCTAGGATAACCTTCAAACAGGAATAAGTGTGAACATAGATGGTGCTTTATTTGCAAAGAAAATGATGAGAATATCAAATACATGCTTGTACATTGATCCTATACTAAACAAGTATGGAAGGAACTTGATGCTTTGGTGGGCTCTAGCGATTTATAGCATGGTGATATAGTTTAATGCTTTCTGAAAGTTTGGGGGGGAAATAATAGTACCAAGGATTATCAAGATTCTCCTCTCATCATTGCATGGGGTATTTGATTATCAAGGAACCAAATATTGTTTGAGGACTAGAGGATTCATCCTTTCCATAGTTTCTTGCAATCTATAAACATACTAAATAGTTGTAAACGGTGCAAACTTGTAAAAATTCCTAGAATCCCTGAAGAAGAAGTTATCAACAAGATAGGGGCCACATTATATTTTGACGCGGCATAGGGGAATCCTTCTATGTGTGGTACAGTTGGAACAATGTACCTATTGGATATCCATTGGCTAAAATTTAAAGCAAGTATAATAGTAGGCTCAAATAACGTAGCAGAGTTAATGGCACTCAAACTTACACATAGATTTTCATGGGACCATGGTGTGAGGAAAGTGTAGGTATTTTAGGACTCCCAAGTCATTATACATTCGATGCGAGTTGAATATACCTGTGATAATATTAACTTGAAGCTAGTTTATGATGATATCAACATTCAAAAAAATGTTTTTATTTCCATCTCTTTTTAGCATATATACAAGGAATACAACATGTAAGAAGATGGGCTCTCAAAAGAGGGTATGGGATTGACTCTAGGATATTGGAAGACTTGGGAAGATCATGGAGGCATCATATATAAATTCTCAAACCCAACCACCTTTATGTGATTACTCGAATACATATCACACTTTTTATTTATTTTTGGACTCACTTCTGAAACTCATGTTTTGTTTCTTATTGCGGTTAAAATTTTGAATATATTATTACACATACTATATGGAAGGATATTACCAACTGATATATTATGTAATTGTTACAGTGATGTTTACATTCTTGGTAGAAATTTTAATACAAATTATGTATTGCTGCATTCTCTGATCTAACAATTATATGCCTTTGTTAAATGCAGGTGCTTCTAGATATTCTTGTGGGAATTTAAAACACGGTCGTAATTTGCAATATCAAGAAGAAGATCAATCACACATAACAGGATGTTTTTAATGGGAAAGCATAAGATAAAAACCCCACTATCATATATTATGTATATATCATGGATCATGAAACAATCTCATACAAAACTCCAATCCAAGAGCTGTCGGTACAATACAATCATCTCAAACTATCATACAAAAACTCAGCAAATTCATGTGTCAATTTACTGCTTTCAGACAACTTGCCTCCTCTGCGTAATCCTTGTTGATGATCCACTGCAATGAATGAATTCCTCTTGACTAGGCTCTGCAATCCTCATGGGCACATCAAATGTGTGTGTGGTTAGGGAGTGCACCGACTAAAGTCACAACCGATAGTCAAAATGTCCCTTTCACCTACATCTCAATTGGGTCTCCCACTTTGGATCGACATGCATGTAGTTAATAGTGGTAAAATCTTGGAGTTGCATGTGAGAGAGGTGTGAATTAATTAATAATTAATTCATTGATCTCTCACTAGTGTAGGATTGAGTTACAACAAGTACAAATGAGTTTAACTCACTTGGTGGAAGTTAAACTGCTACAACTCACATAAACTACACATATAACTTCTGTTGCAACTTGAATCCTAGGTTACAGCTAGTGCATTACATGTCCCCAACAATCCAGCCTTTGACTCAAATTTCCTATAGCTAGCTGATTTTTCCCGCTTAGTTAGCTTTATTTCAGTGCTCATTGAGAATAGATTAATTTATTGTCAACTATTATTAAGGGATAATAATAGTCAATATACATCTATAAATAGAATTTTCTCACCATCTATAAATAGAATTTGCTCATCATTAAAAATAGACTTCCACCTAAAATAAATAGAATTTGCTCATCATCTAAAAATAGACTTCCACCTAAAAATAGTCTGAGGCTCCATCCTAGTGTAGGTGCATAATTTTCACTAGGATCTTCTTGTTGAATCTCAACACTCCCTCTCAACAAGAAAGGGATTCTCCTTCACCCTAATCTTGTCTCTATGGTATTCGAATTTTCTCCTAGTGAGTGCCTTCATTAGAATGTCTGCATCCTGATCTTTCGTAGGAATGTACTAAAGCAACATGATCTTCCGCTACACACAATATCTGATATGATGATACCAAATATCTATAGTCTTAGATATATCATGAAACACAAGATTAATCAAGATTTTAATGCAACTTTGATTATCACAATGAATCACTGTTAGATCTAAATGAGAACCAAACAAACCAACCAAGATATTTCTCATCCAGATATCCTCACATGCAGCTTGACTCGCTTCCATGTATTCTGCTTCCACTAAACTAAGTGCCACGGATCTCTATTTCCTATTGTACAAAGAAACAATTGTAGATCCGATACTAAAGATCCCCCTTGTTGTGATCTTTCTATTCGTTGGGATGCCCGCCCAATCTGCATCTATGAAGTCATGTAAGTTCACCTCATCTATCTTTATATACCATAAGACATACTCAGATGTGCCCCTCAGGTATCTCAGGACATACTTACCTGCCTTCCAAAAGATCTTGGTAGGCTTAACCATCACTTAAATCAGTTGGTTAACCGCATAGAAAATTCTCATTCTCGTGTTCACTAGATACATTAGAGAACCCACTAATTGTCGATAGACAGTAGCATCCATTACCTCTCCAGAAGTAGCACCCTCTTTCCTACAGTTTCCTGTAAGAGGAGTATCCATGGGTTTGCATCCCTCCATGTCAAACTTACCCAGTATCTCCCTTGCATACTTGCCTTGAGACACCAAAAGTTCACCATCTCGCTGCCATATTTCCAATCCAAGGAAATAATGAAGGAGGCCCATATCCTTCATCTCGAACTCCTTTGCAAAGTCCTCCTTGCATGATTATATCAACTTCTCATCACCAGTCAGTATTAAATCATCTACATAAAGAACAATGATTAAAATCTTACCCTCCACCACTGATTTGTCGACTGGTCTTGGGACAATTTCCCATGCACTGTTTTTGACAATGGAGTCATACTCCTCCACCATTGCATCAACCCAAGTGGGATCCTACACTGCTTCCTGAAAGGAATATGGTTTAGTCACAATAAAGTTTCTCATAAGAGCCATGTATCCAGTAAATCGATCAAGAGTCTGTCTTTGTCTGCGCTGTGAAGTAGGGGCCCCTACATTCTGTGCAGCATCTAGACTCAATCTATCATCTTCCGTGGTGCACTTTCTGCCATTTCTCATGGATGGATCTGCGTGAGTGGACTCCTCCACTCCATGAAGCTCCTCCTGTGGTTGATCCACATCTAGAGGCTCATCTTTGGGAACCAGCAGTTCCTCCTCCGCATGCAAGTCTATCTCCCTCTCAAGCAACAACTGCATGGCTTTCCCCTCATCAAATTTTATATCCCGTCGCATAACAGTCATCTTATTGTTAGGAAAATACACATGATAATTATGGGGTGTTTCTGTGTACCCCACAAATATCCCAACTTTAGCAATCGGCTCCAGCTTCTTCCTGGCGTTCTTGGTCACATGCACATAACCAGATGAGCCAAAAATCTTAAAGTGAGAAACATCCATTTTCTTACCAATGAAAGCTTCTTCAGGTGTACTCATGCCAAGTACTCTATGAGGACATCGGTTTTGCACATAAACCGCAGTATTGCATGCTTATGCCCACAAATGCATTGGTAGGCCCTGATCATGCAACATCACTCGTGTTGCACCCACGATCATTATGTTCTTCCTCTTCGCGACCCTATTTTGTTGTGGGTTATGAGGCACTATGAGTTCTCTTTGAATTCCTTCTTTACTGCAGAAGTATTTGAATTCGTTAGAGATGTATTCTCCACCATTATCACTCCTCAGAGCCTTCACTTGCTTCCCCGAATCTTTCTCCACCAATGCTTTAAACTCACAGAACTTTGAGAATGTTTGATCCTTCTTCTGCATGAAGAAGATCCAGCGTTTACGAGAAAATTCATCAACAAAAATAACATAATACTTTTGTTTTTTTGTTGAAGCAACTGAGAATGGTCCACACACGTCTATGTGAACTCTCTCCAGGATTATCGAAGCATGGTTCTCCTTTTCATGAAATGTGGACTTTACATACTTCCCCATGGTGCAACCCTTGCACTGATTTAATTGAGCAAGTGTTCCCATTGGAAGTCCAGTAGATATTTGTTGCATGATTTTCAAGGCTCCATGATGAAGATGGCCCAATCGCCTGTGCCATAATTCGCCCTCATCCCGGCTCACAAATTTTTTTGCCTTGCCCATCATGGAAGCGCAGCCATATACCTCCATCTTGTAGATATTCTTAACTCAAATCCCTATCTTCTTGACTTGACCCATTGTTTTATGTCACGGGAAATATTTTCCATCGCTGAAAACAACGTCATAGCCTCTGTCCTCCAACATTGCAACTGAGACCAAGTTTTTCTTTAGACCTGGAACATGCATAACATATTTCAATTGAAATGGTTTACCTAGCTCCCTTTGAAAGGTAATGGTACCAATTCCAGTCACACTGTATCGTCCATCGTTGCCCATCTCTATATTCATTCTGAGATCTTTCTCCTCCAAGTCACTGAAAATCTCCTTATCTCTCGTCATGTGAAAGGAAGTGCCACTACCCAAATACCACACCGATCCCAATGCACTTGATGTCATGCATGTGATCAAGGAGAAGTCAAGTTCAAATTGTGAGGCAAGGGCCTCACTAGTTGCAGCTCCAACAGCCTTCTTGTTCTTCTTCTTCTGCGGATAGTTAGTAGTGAGATGCCCATGTTCGTGACAATGAAAACACTTCACTTTGGACAAATCCAGCTTCTTTCCTTTAGACTCATATTTTGAATGGAATTTCTTCCCCTTCCCTTTCCCTTCCTTGGCATCCAAAGAACAATCCTCTTCATCATCATGCTTTGATGAAGAGCCATCTTTGGTGTTTTGCCTGAACTCCTCCTGCACCAAATCCAACCATAGTCGTTCCCAATCTGGCAATTTTTCCCTTCCATTGACAGAGTCTTGATAACTATGCCAATTATTGGGAAGACCTAGGAGATCCAAGCTCACCAAATCATCACCAGCGATTGTTATTCCCACACTCCCCAACTCATCCAGACATTAGACAAACTTCGTGAGATATTTTGGAATGGAGTCGCCCTTCTCCATATTGATCTTCCTGAGTTAATCTTTGAGCATCAATTTCCTATGGTCATTGTTGTTTTGGAATAGATCTGTCAAAGCCTTCCACATTGCGTATGGTGTGGCTTTCCCATGTAGGTTTGAGACAATTTGGTCTCGTACTCCCTCCAACAGGATCCTCCTCGCCTTTGCCACTTTCTTTTTCCATGCATCAAGATTTGCAGCATCTGGCTTAGGAACATCTTTGTCAATGAATTCATTCAAGCCATTGTCTTTGAGTACTGCCTCCATCCTGTCCTTCCAAGCAATGTAGTTCGAGCTACCCTCGAGTGCATACTCTAACCTCAATACATTGAAAGCCATTTCGATCTTGAATTAGTTGTAGCACCAATAAAGTCTTTTTGCAAATTCGAATTCTGTCTAGTCACAAAATCAGCTTCTGCAATCTTATGTGCTCTGATACCATGTAGAAATTTTAATACAAATTCTGTATTTCCTGGATTCTCCTGATCTAACAATTATATGCCATTGTTAAATACTAAATCGCTTCTACAAATATTCTTATGGAATTTAAAACATGATCACCAATTGCAATATCAAGAATAAATATCAATCACACATAACACAGATGTGTTTACCGGGAAAGCATAAAGCTAAAAATCCCATTATCATATATTATGTATATATTATGGATCATGAAACAATCTCATAGAAAACTCTAATCCAATAGCTCTCAGTACAATATACAATCGTCTCACACTGTCATACAAAAATCGGCAAATTCATGTGCCAATTTACTACCTCCAGACAACCTGCCTCCTCTGCGCAATCCATGTTGATGGAAATCCCTGTAATGAATGAATTCCTCTTGCCTAGGCTGCGCAATACTCATGGGCACATTCAATGTGTGTGTGGTTGCATGAGTGCACCCGCTAAAGTCACAATTGATAGTCAAATTGTCCCTTTCACCTACATCTCAATTGGGTCTCCATTGGATCTGACATGCATGTAGTTAACAGTGGTAAATCTTCAGTTGCATGTGAGACCACTGATTGTGAATTAATTAATAATTATTTCACTGATCTCTCACTAGTGTAAGTTCAGTTACAACAAGTACAACTGAGTTTAACTCACTTAACTGAGTTAAACTACTTTACAACTCACATAAATACACATATAACTTTGTTACAACTTCGAATCACTCAGTTACAACTAATTAGACTTGCATGTCCCACCAATCAACCTTTGAACTAGAATTTCCTATAGCTAACTAATTTCATGTATGAGACCCATAGGATCGTTATGCGTACAAAAAGGGGTCTCTAAGCACTAATTCAGAACATAGTCAAGTTTATACTCATTTTTCTCAAAATTTCATGAGGAATTCAGTAATGCCCTTTGTTACTGGGATTGAGCAACAGAATTGGAGAGTGACTTTAAATTTGGCATTGTAAGCCCATTTATTTTAATTTTGTCATTTTAAGAATTAATAAGAGCAGTCTATTTCTCTATATTTTGGCACTCATTATTTCCACAAGTTATATTTATCAGTTAATGAAGTTTTATGGATAAGTAGGATATTCACATGATATTTTGCAAATAGTCAAGT
>SNQJ01S0236072.1:1713-13850 GCA_010110895.2 Picea sitchensis
TCCAACTTAAAAGTGTCACAAGGTACTATCTCATAATGCAAAATTCAGCTTCTTCACAATCTATTAAAAAGGTGAACAGAATGACACTACAACCACTATAGCCTCGCCCCAGACACCTTCTATCCAATAAAAGAAGGTCGAAATGGTTGCAAAAAAGTGAAAATATTCCTTATGCACATTGTCCTCTCATGTAGCTTGACTTGTTGAGAAGACTCATCCTCAACAGGTTCATGACAGACTTCCACAAACTGAGTAGCGCGACGTCTCCAGCAAGGCAAGCATCTCACCAAGATTCAGATTCAGCAAACGCTTTTTCCTCTCCCCTAGGAACTCAACACAACGGATACCATTACATCCTAAGGAGGGAGGATTGATCCAAGTGGATATCTGTGGCCACCCACCTTGTCTGACTGGCTCAAAACAGTTTTCTGGGAATTTTGGCAATTTACTATTTTTAGCAGTTTTTAACTTCTGGAGCCATTTTGAGGGCCTAAATGAAGGTTTTTGGGGATCAAACCAACTAAATTATATTTGAAGGCATGATTTAGGCCCAAAAATGAATCTCCTTGACGATACATTTTCAACGGGCTATCATACGCCTAAAATGGAGATCGTATGCAAAAGTTACGACCCCGGGAAGTTAATGTACTAACTTACCCAAATGGGGCCCACATGAATTTTGGCACTACATCTCTTAAGGTTAGGTTTCTGGATGTCTAGGGTTTTTGGAATTCCTTTTTATTGTAAAAATCCCTTTAGATCCTCATTGTAATCATCTTCTTGCGAATGCGAGTAGCCATCACATCTCTTCTCAGAGATAAGCTGCCACCATTCTAGCGAGCCTTTCGCTCTATATTTTTACAGTCTCTGTACATTTCTTTCATTAATAGAAATCATGTATTACTGTATATCTATGTTTATGGTTGCATATATGATACATTTATGTTATGTTATTGAATATCTACGATATCTCTATGCATTTCTTTATTATATCTCCGCTCTCATTTGGTGCTGAAAATAATCTAGATCAATGGTTTCCCATTTCCATTCTGGGAGCGGTAGGGGTTGTAATAATCATGTTGGATGTCGGTGATCTGACTTAACTTGTTGGCATTCTAGGAATTTAGCTAGACATTTAGATATGTCTTTCTTCAACCTAGGCCAATAGAATTGTTTCCTAGTGGTCGTGATCATCTTCTGATATCCTGGGTGACCAGTATATGGTTTCTTATGTAGTACATCCATTATGAACCTCTTCAGCTCGTCACAGTTGGGAATATACAATATGTTTCTATAAGTCAATAGCCCTCCCTCAATCATCTAGTAGCCTTCATTTTTCAGCCCTGTAGGCTCTTGTCTTAGGTATGAGGTCACAGTCTTAAAGAATGCATCTATCTCTTGTGCATTTCTAACTCTTTCCCTGACATCTTTTTCGCAGGTGCTTACTTCTACCAGATGAATCATTTTTATACTTCTGCTAAGGGCATCGGCTGCCCTATTTTCCTTTCCTTTGATGTGTTTTATTTTGAAATCAAAATCACTAAGAAGAGGCATCCACCTAGCAAGCCTGGCATTGAGCTTTGGTTGATCAAACAGGTGCCTCAATCCACAATGGTCTGTCATAAGAACAAATATCCTTCCTAGGAGGTAGTGCCTCCACATTTTTAAAGCATGTACTATGGTAGCCAACTCTAGGTCATGGGTCACATAATTGATCTCATGCTCATTTAATTTCTGGGAAGCGTAGGAAATTAGACGTCCCTCTTGCATAAGGACTCCTCCAAGTCCTTCCTTGTAGGCATTTGTACACATGAGGAAATCGTTATCCGAGTCTGCAATATTTAGCATGGGTGCATGGGTCAGGAGGTATTTCAATTCCTGAAATATTTCTTCACATTTTGACGTCCAAATGAATTTGATCCCCTTTTTCTGAAGAGCAGTGATTGGACAACCAATCTTGGAAAATCCTTTTATGAACCTTCTATAGTATCCTTCTAGTCCCATGAAGGATCTGATATCTGATACATCCTTTGGGGTAGGCCATTCCATAATAGATCTGATATTATCGGGGTCCACTACCACCCCTTCCTTAGAAATGACATGGCATAAATAATGGACTTGATTTTGAAAGAAGTCGCACTTGCTAAACTTAGCGTAGAGTTGATGATCTCTTAGTACTTGAAGTACGAGTCTAAGATGTTCTTTGTGTTCCTCCCTGTTCTTGGAGTATATTAGGATATCATCAATGAAAACCAATACAAATTTGTCCAGAAATTTGTTGAGTACATTATTCATCAAGAACATAAAAGTGGTGAGGGCATTGGTTAACCCAAATGGCACCACCACGAATTCATAGTGACCATACCTCATTCTGAAGGTTATTTTGTGTATGTCTTCATCCTTAATCCGGACTTGGTGGTATCCAGACCTTAAGTAGATCTTTGAGAAGATGGAAGCACCTCCCAATTGGTCAAAAAAGTCATCGATTCTTGGTAAGGGGTACTTGTTCTTTATGGTTGTCTTATTGAGTTGTCTGTAATCTATGCACAATAGAAGTGTGCCATATTTCTTTTTCACAAACAAGATGGGTGCTCCCCATGGGAATACACTGGGTCAGATGTATCCTTTGTCCATCATCTCCTTTAGATGTAGCTTGATCTCAACCAGCTCTGGCGTGCTCATCCTATATGGCATTCTATATGTTGGTACTACTCCCGGTGTAAGTTCTATCGAGAAGTCAATATCCCTTCTCGTAGGTAGACCTAGTACTTCTTCTGGGAACACGCCTTTGTATTCTTTTAATATGGGGTGGTCCTCTAGGTTTGGTTTTTCATCCTCAATAGATTCCAACACCTATATGGCATATAAGGAGCACCCCTTTCTACAATACTTTTTCATTTGAAGGGTTGATATTTGCCTCACTGAGATAGGCTTCTGAATCCCTTGGAGGGTTGTCTTTCCCCCTTCTTCATTTACACATTCTAAAGTTTTATGATAACAATCCAATTTAGTTTTGTAAGCATCCGACCAATCCATACCAATCAAGAAGTCATAAGATCCCAGGGGGAGTATGTTAAGGGTCGCTTGGGTGGGCAATCCACCCATGATGAGTTGACAGGCTGGTATGACCTCTGCCACTTTTCTTTTGGTCCCAGTGGCTAATTGCACCAACCATGTCTTAACATGTCTAATTGGTTGTAGTTTACATTTATCAACAATCTGAGGGGACACATAGCTCAAATTAGAACCTGGATCAATTAAAATATAAACTAGTTGGTTGGCAATAATACCTTACAGTTCCACTACTGAAGCTTGGTGGTTGGCTTGAGTATTGTCCAAGGATACATAGATTCGTGGCATGCTCCTAGCCACATCATTGACGGTGATAGATTCTTGGATATTGTAGACTCTCTTACTGTTCTGTTGTCAGTGTGGGCAGTCCCTCAATTTATGATCCTCTCCACAACCCCAACATTTTAAGGGTACCTTATTTAGGTTATCAATCTTTGTTGGGATTGTCTTAAAAGGTTTATTTCCACTTTGAGAGGGGAAATTTTTCTAATATACACTTCTAGTAGGAAGGATCCTTCTAGCATATTTTTCATAGTTCTTAAATCTTGAGGATTTAAACCCCTTCTTCTGGAATCCCAAACTACTCCTCTTATTCCATCCCTCGTGGGGTCTTGTCTTACTCCCAAACTAGTCATAACAGTACCTCACCTTCTGGATAGCTTCTTCTAAGGTCTTTGGCTCGTCAAACTCAATCCTATCTTGGTAGGTCTGAGGTAATCCACTAATGAACCACTGCATTTTTTATTTTTCATCTTTTATGTAGGGTACATACCTCAGTAGTTCAAGGAATTTATTGAAAAATTCATCTATGGTGAGTTGCCCCAGCCTGAGCTCATAGAATTCCTTAGTTTTCCCATCCATGTATTTTTCTGACAGATATTGCTTCCTGAAGTATTTCTCAAACTGTTTCCATGAAAATTCCTTCTCATGAAATCCTTTCACATTCCTAAGGTCTTCCCACCATATGGAAGCCGTTCCATTCAGGTTGAATATGTCCATTCGAGCCTTCAAGTTTTCAGAGTAGTCATGGACTTTGAAATACTTATTTAAACCAAGCACCCAAGCTTTCGCCTCTTCTCCGTTCTTAATCTCTCCATCGAAAGAGGGTTGTTTGGCTTTATTGAACTCTTCAAGACCATGGGTTTTGGAACACTTTCGCTTCTTTCCTTTCCTTTGAGAATGCTATCCGACCTTGCTACTACAAGATCCTTCGGATTTGTCAGCTTCCTTTCTAGAGGATTCTCCCGATGAGTGTCCCCTACCTCCAATTTGGACCTTCTTCACAATACGTCTCCAAGTGGGGTCACTTATGGAGTCATGTTTTCGGATCTCAGGTGGACTTTGACTTCTCTTCTTGTGTCATTAGTCCACATGACTGGTTGTGGGTTCATGCTACAGTTGCCTCTGTATGTCGTATAAGCTCTATAGAAAGACTGCGTTAATTTCTGTTTGTTTCTATTTCTCCTTTATCATTCTCTCATTGTCAGCCTTGAAACTCTGTAACTCATCCCTCAGGATCCTTACAGTTTCAGCCAAATCCAAAGGGGTTTCCACCTCTCTCCTTTCGTCAGATTCTTCATCTCTGTTGTGGGAGCCATCCCCCACTTCATGACACGCCACCATCCTTTAGGCTCTGATTTTTTCTCATGATTTACTGACTGCTCGAGTGTTTACAAAAGCACTTATTGTTAACTAACAGTCTATTAGTTCATGAACAATACATGATTCAATTTCTTAAATGCATACACTCAGTAGAAAGTTTCATTCTTTTCTTTAATAACATTTTTAATCAGACTTTTTAAGAAAGAGGTAAGGTAGAGTGTCATTCTTTTAATAAGTACTCCAAATAGAGTTTTTAAGAAAATCGTCTGTAAGCCCAAGTAGGAAAAGTGTTGTAGCCATTCTCTGATACAAATTTGTAACACACCCCTGATGGGGAAAGGAAAAAAATAAAAATAAAAACAAATTCCGTCCTCCTTATATGAACAAATCCTCTTTCTCTCTACGGGTTCTAATTTGGAAAGTCTGGGACTCAACCCGAGCCTCTGGTCAACATTATCTGATTCTAAATCAAATGAGACTTTGAAACCATGATAATCTCACCTCTAAATTAGGCACAGACCCTTTCGGTCTCTAGTGCAGGTCTTATGATACCCGTGACCTTCTCCTTTGCGCTTCAGCGAAGTCTCGAAGTTAGCGTTAGCCCCTTTTCTCTTGGCCTCTCCCCATATGTGACCTTGGTGATGACCACATGATTGCGGGTGCAGCCACAAGTGGTTTGGAGTCAAACTACTTTTGGGCCCGCAATCCTCCTCAAGTCTCCATGTGTACTCCTAACGAAACCACAGTTTGGATTGCGGACCACCCTCGATATTTTAAACTTCGCACAACTCATGTCCCTACAATTCTACAGGATCTTCAATATCATGAACTTGATGATACTGTGTGAATCGATGGTTCAGATCTGCACCTCTCAAATATATGGACCAGATCTATCCCTCCTAGATCAACGACTATGATCTCTTCGCAATTCTGGACTTCGGGGTTTTGAAATCTCAAACCATGCTTCTTCCATACTTCAACCTTCCAGAGTTGACGATCTACAGACACCTGTCCTGCTCGATCAACGGTATTTCTTCCAATTTAGGTGTTTGATCATTCAACCCAAATCAACAGTCCTCTAACCCTCTTCTCGATCAATAGTCGATATCTCCTTTAGGTTTCGGACTTCTAAGATCTCAAATCTCAAACCTTTTCCCTAATGACTTTTATCTTAAGGCTACAAGTCTCTGACGCATGTTCTCTTGATCTGATGATTGAGTATTACATCGAGTCTTCACCCGGAGCTCACATATTTGCACCACGTGTCCTCTGAATCCAATGCCTATGAATCACTTTAAGACTTTACCTAGAGTTCACGGATTCACGCCACGTCTCCCTTAGATCTATTGGTCCAAGTTTGCTTCAGGTCTTCGGGCCTTTGGGGTTCGACAATCTCAGTTCTCAAACTCAAACCCCACTACAATATTCCCGGAGCTCTCGATCTATTGACAAGTGTCCCCTTACCAATCGACGAATCATGACTCTTCAACTCTTCGGGCTTCAGGTGTTTTAACACTTTGACCTTCACCTTCCTCTGGATCTTTCGACCTGTCGACACGTGTCCTCTTGGATCTAACGGTCCAGATTTGCTCCGACCCTTCCACTCTCCACACTTCAGGATTATCAAGTTTCAAACTTACCTCCTCCCAAAATCATGGTATCTAACAGATCAGATCCACTCTGGAGATCCGACGCTTGAAGTTTACCCCAAACAATCTGATGGCTCAGATCTATTCCTGTGATCAGATGATTGAGATTCTACTTCAGGTTTTCAACTCTTCAGGCTTCAGAAAACTCAAGTCTCAAACCTTGACAGGTTCTCTCTCCTGTATGTGCGAACGTTAAGATTCGTGCACCTTCCTAATATCCAACGTCTGTCAATCCTTTTCACTATGATCCAGTGACAATTGTCGCTCCTCCTTCTGAGCTTCTGATTTCTCCTGCTTGGAAGATCTATCAGTATTCAAAGTTTTCAAACCTTTTCTCCTCCTACAAGTCCTACTATTGGATATCATCAACACTTATGATAAGTGTTATCCCTTCTGAGCTTGATCCTTAAAGGATTTGGATTTCCCACGCACTCCTTGAGTTCTGGGATTTCGATAACTCAATTTGAAGGATTTCCTAAAAGGAAATTCTTCTCACCCTATTGGCGTTCCTTTTCTCTAGTTCGTCAACGCTTGGTCTCTTCTTGACGTCGACCAATGACTCACAACAATTATACATCTCGGATATTCAAGCTCCAAGGTTCCTAGAATAATGGTCTGAAGGGAACACCTTCCCAACTTCCATGGATTTAAGCTCTAAGTCAAAGCAAGGTATTTTGTGGGTTTACCACGACGGTAGCTATGCCAAGAGGCTGGCTCCGACTCTGGAATGGTGATTAAGCTCCCTGGGAGAGTGCCTTTGAGTGACTAAACATGGGTGTATGGAAAATCAAGCAGACATATAGGTTCTCAAGAGAATGAATGCATATTCATATCTTAATCATTTAACATGGAGAAAGAACCCTTTATAGACATATAAATACTCGCATACATCCATTACTTACAATTCAAAGCATGAGGCAAGAAAAACATTTATCAAAACCATATAGTATGATGCAACTGCTGAAAGGGGTGCTCGTTTCCACCCAAACATAGGATCAGTTACTCCCAATGGATTTATCATTGGCCACCCCCGAGCTTAAGCCATGGTGCTTTGAGATTCAATCCCTTACTTCTATCTCAATGGAGTTTAGGGACGAAGGTTACTCTCCTTATCCCAATATAGAAATAGACAAGGATGAAGGTTAATCTCCTTCTCCTGGTTCAATCTCTATTTTTTGTGATCAAAACTCATTGTTTCCTCTTTCAGTCCTTCCTCGGACCCGAGAGCTTCCTCTCTCATCTCTGCATTTTCTCCCCAGGTCTCCCTTTGTCCACCACACTTCCATTCTTTTCTCTCTTCGCAAGATTGTGTGTGGCTCGAATTTCCCAGTCCATGGTCAGGTCTGGAAGCCTTACCAATAAGCAGTCTGCCCCATCCCTCATTACTCTTGAGGAGGCAATCCCACCTACCAGCCTGACGAGAATTCATTCCTGGTCAGAGGGTTGTTCTGATCTGAGCAAATCAATTCTATCATGGTACTAGTTCAGTGGAGGTTAATGCAACCATTCCTGGTCCCCTCCACCACCTTTCACATCATTTCTTGGTCTCTCTCTTAGCACATCCCCTCTTCCAGTAGTCATGCAACACGTAACCATTTTCTATTAAAATAATCAGAATTTACATTCATCAACCTTCTACACAAGGTCCATCAAATAAAACATGCACACTTTTAAGTTTTCCATAGTTCCTCGGCCCATATAGTTATATTTATAGACTGGGGGAAATAGGGTGTTACGGTAATCAAATCACCAGAGCGCTACAACGCTCTCTGATACATTGTGGGGGAGTGTTGATCAAGAAACAATGCTCTGACTTAAACTGTGGAAGGGCACTAGTCGTGAGAAAAGTTTTAGAAAAACCCCAAAAACTCAATAACTTAGGGAAATCCAATCAGAGACCCTATAAGACAACTTTAGCAAAGATGAAATATGTATGGAGAGATTAAATCAACAAACATGATCTAAGGATAGGCAAAAGGAAAATACGAACCAAGGAAAGAACCAAAACTAAAAGTTCGATCCCTAGTGGAGTCACCAAATTCTGTTATGGAATAATTCCCCTATGGATAGGTGAATTCTCCCTTGGATTCTAGACACCTAATACCAAGACAAAAAAACACATATGGGCACTAGCATCCCTTTGAATTCAGTTTAAATAATCAGAAAGAGAGAGGGGGAGAAATATTGTGATGCACCTTTTTTGATGTTTGTCCTCGTTGCTTCCAATCCGAGCTTGATCTCCAAACTCCTTAGAACAAATTGATACCTACAATGCAATGGACAATAAAGAAAAACAAATAATTCCTACTCTACAAGATTAGATTAAACAAATTCAACTACAAATATCGACAAGCACATGAAAGAATACACAAGCTTGAAGGGAATAGGCCAAGTATATTGATGAGGAATTTAAAGGGATACTTACAATCATGGATAGTGTTGCAGTAGCCTCTCCAAGTCCTCCTCATCCAGCCCCTTGCTCGAAACATCCATGATCAGAATGACAATGCTTTTGTTGATTATTTTCCTCCTGATTCACCATGAGAAGGCCTCCATTTATAGGCTTTGAGAGGCTCAACCACCTTGGTCATATTTGGGATTAGTTGAGGATATGACTCCATCAGTTGTGATATCTCCCTTAGATACAACCTGAGGGTTTGATTCAAGCTGAACCAACTTGATCCATCCATAGTTGTCTTTAGAGAAAAAGGGGGATTTCTTCCAAGATTTTCTCAACCAATTCGATGCTCCCTTAGAATGGGAAACAGAGTGCCATAATGCTCCCTGAGTGATAGGCAAGGAATGTTAGAGCTCCCTGCATATGAGTAGGGGAGCGTTGATCTTCCAAAAGTTGTCAAGATGACCAATTCTCATAGAAAAACACTTTACTTCGATTGTCAAATGATGGGGATTCTTCTTCTAACATGTTTTAGGGGTTGTATCAAGTGTTTTCATGGCGTCATTCATGATGCGACACTTATGTGATGAGAAAGAGACACTTACGACACTTGCGACAAGAGTGCGACACTTATGACACTTACGACAATACGAATGTGACATTATCGAAGTGAGGAATTCTGACGTGTAACAACTTTGATATAATGGAAAAAATTCCAAGGATCAGTCCTATAGTTTTGGGATAGCACCCCCATGATGATTTTTAGAGTAGCGCAGTGGAAGCATGATTGTATGACAAAACTTCAGGGGTAAAGCAACAAATTTTTGTACGTACTAAAGAAGTGTCACTAGATGCATCGACAATGCATTATGTGAATATTAGCTTTAGAAGGATGCAATCAGTGTTTTGGGAGAGGAATTCCATAAATTTAGTGAATTACAAAAGTGGGTAAAGTCCATGAACGATTGGAGAAGAAGACATATGTGAATCAATATGGCATGATGGAAGTTGACTATGCAAGTCAGATTGATAAGATGGGCCAGGTCAGGAGAAAGTAATGGTTCAAGCAAATCCAAGTGTTGATATGTTCATTCAAGGAAAGGTTGAATCAGTTTGTTTCAATAACGAAATTGGTGTTAAATATCCGATGTTAATTAGAGAGAATGGATGGAAATGTAATTTGGTCATTGAGGTGTTGGATCAGAGGGATCCAAGTAATAGTGGAATGCTACAAATTAATATCATCATAATATATGGCTACAAATGTACAAAGTATTCAAGAAAGGTTGGGATGGAAATGTACTTAGGATAGAGAACAATCATGCACATTGATATCTTTTGTAAGAACACAAGAAGATTCAGGAATTTGGGAAGAATTTAGGTCTTGTAGGAACAACAAAGAAAAGTGGTAAAGGGAGAAAGAGGTTGTTGCAATTATTATAACAACAATTATGTATGGCTTGTTGGATAGCCATACGTAGTACAAAAAATGGAATGCATATGTATTGATGAGCATATTGATGAAGTAGTATTAGTGGATGTATTTTGTTAATATATATATATAGATATATATATATATATATATATATATATATATATATAACATGTTAAAGAATAGGAGTAGTCTATTCTTATATATATGATTATGAATTTTCTAATGAGGGTTGTTGTGCTAGGAAAGAGATAATTGTTGCAAGGCTACAATGTTGCTAATATGTTGTTGCATATATAAGGAAGCAATAGAAAGATGAAGTGTGGATTATAAGGCTTATAATAGAGGCATGGGAACTCCTATTGTTATCAACTATCTAGGTAGCATTAAATTAATTTAATGGAAGTTATGCAGGTATGATTTTTATGTACTTTTATTGCATAATTTGTTGGTTGTGGAGCCTGATTATCTTCCAAATTTAGAGGTCCTTGATTTCAACTATGTTTAGACCCCATGAAGTATTTACACCCCAGAAGTATGTACACTCTCCCACGCGGGGGAGTGCAGAAGGGGGGTACCCCCTCTGCGGGGTCCGGGGGGGCTATCCCCCCGGCTGGGGGGTCTGGGGGCAAGCGGGCCCCCAGTGGGGGTTCGGGGGCAAATCCATCGAAGGAACAATTGCCTTGTAAATGTATATTGTAATTTCATTGTAAATCTGGACCGTTCATTATAAGGTTGCATATCTAACGGTAGAGAATATGTTAGGGTTTTTTTCCCTAGAAGGCAACCCTCTTTTATGACGGAAATGTATTGCGGCTATGATTGATGGCGAATATTGTATTATGAGAGAGGAGACTGTGAGAGAAAGAAGAGGAAGTTACAGCGGGTTTTGCTGTAGGTTGTATCCCTTCATTTGTTGGATAATAATAAAGGAAGGACCTGGCAATTTCTCTGGTGGATGTAGCCCACACTGGGTGAACCACGCAAATCTGTGTCTCTATTGTATTGTGTATCTTTTGTGTTTTGTTTCCGCATTTGTTTTATGTCCTATTTTTCTAACAAATGGTATCAGAGCGAAAGGTAACTCACAGGAAAAGAGGGTTCCTGGTTCGAGTGGGAGCAATGTCGGAACATGGAAAGTTTAGGGTCGAGAAATTTAACATCCAAAACTACCAATTATGGAAGATGCAGATGGAAGATTATTTATATCAGAAGGATCTATTCCTACCATTGGGTGGAGTAGCAAAGAAGTCGATGGCCATGAAGGATGAAGAATGGGAGATTCTTGACAGAAAGGCTCTAGGAACGATATGGATGAGCCTAGCAGCGTCTGTGGCTTTCAATATTTCCAAAGAAAATACAACGAAGGGTTTGATGGATGCATTGGCCAAATTGTATGAAAAACCCTCGGCGTCCAATAAGGTATTTCTAATGAAGAGATTATTTAATATGAGAATTTCGAAAGGTGGGTCTGTTGCAGATCATTTAAATGAATTTAATACGGTTACTAATGAACTAAGTTCTGTAAAAGTGGACTTTGATGATGAGGTCACGACTCTTCTAATATTGTGCTCATTGCCAGAAAACTGGAACAGCATGGTCATGGCTGTAAGTAACTCTGTCTCTGGTTCAAATACTTTAAAATTTGATGATTTTTTTGGTGTTATTCTTAGTGAGGAAATGTGACGGAAAAGCACAGGTGAGACATCAGGAAATGCGTTGAACATAGAGAACAGGGGAAGACAAAAGGATAGAGGAAAGGGCTCAAGAAACTACGGAAATTCTAGGAAGGGCAGATCCAAATCCAGACTTGGAAAGATAGAGTGTTGGAATTGTGGGTAGAAAGGACATCTGAAGAAATACTGCAGAGCTCCAAAGAAACAAAGAGATGGATAGCAGGAGAGAAATCAGGAAGCAAATGTAACAGGTGATGTGTTACAAGATGCTTTGATTCTTTCTATAGATAATATTTTTGAGTCTTGGG
>SNQJ01S0236073.1:1522-13850 GCA_010110895.2 Picea sitchensis
CATGAGAATGGGACCCAAAGTCCTTAGCCAGTCTGCACCCAACACAATGTCACAACCGCCCATGTCGATAGCAAACATATGGGATTTTAGGTGGTAGTCACCGATTTGGAGATGCACATTTTCACAGCGCCCTCCACATTTCACGGAACCACCATTGGAAATCATGATTTGGAAATTGTTGATGACATGGATGTAGAAATGAGTTTCTTGGGCAATGCAGTGATGAATAAAATTATGGGTGCTTCCACTATCAACCAGAATGATGACCTTCTGATGCTTGATGTAACCGATTAACTTGAGGGTTTGGGGGGCAGAGAAGCTAGTGAGAGAATTGAGGGAAATGATCGGTTCCACTTCGGGAGGGTCTAAGGGAGAGGTTATGCCAGTGATTTCAGGTGACTCAGACACAAGGGCAGTTTCAACATCCTCTTCCGAAATATCCTCAAAGATGGCCATAAAAAGATTTTGTTCCTTACACTTGTGGCCCAGGAAATATTTGTCATCACAATTATAACAAAGGCCTTTGAGTTAGCATTCAACCATTTCAGCCCTGGTCAATTTTTGGATCTTTAATGGGGCGGAGGGAGTAGCGGGATTTACGGGTTTATGGCGAGGGATAAAGGAGGGTTTATGGTTTTGAGAGGATACAACCTGTTGTGCTTCTTTATCTTTTTTAGTAGCCTCAAACCAACTCAAAGGTCGAGCCATGAGGAAATGGGCCCGAATCTCATCCTTGAGGCCACTGATAAAACACTCTCGAAAGAAAGCATCAGTCATGGACTCTGTTCAAAAATCCAGGCGCTCAAAGGCAGATATGAAGTATTCTACTGTTCCTGATTGTTTCAACTTTGTCAAATGACCCAAATGGTTGGTGTCAGTGTCAAAGAATTCATAAAACTCAGTCACAATTTGGGTCCAAGAAATATACCCTTGACGGGAAGTTTTTCTCCATTGCCACCATTGCCAATGTTCTTGATCTAGTTGGAGAACACCATACCGGAGTTTGGCCAAGTCATCTGTAATGCCGTATAAAGAGAAATAATGTTCCATTTGGGTTACCGAACTAGTGGGG
The DNA here is from genome assembly GCA_010110895.2 of Picea sitchensis. Lineage (NCBI taxonomy): Eukaryota > Viridiplantae > Streptophyta > Pinopsida > Pinales > Pinaceae > Picea > Picea sitchensis. Next base: position 2,595 of record SNQJ01S0236073.1, read on the forward strand.
TCTGAGCCATCAAATTTGGTCACATCCACCCATTGAAGGCGTAGGTCACGTTGAAAGTGATGGTGCTGAAAGGTATGGGAATGGGAGGAATGTTCACCTTCAGTCTTTGGAGGTACGATAGAGAAAGGGTCATATGTGGGGATCTTTAGTTTGGTGCAATGTGATGAAAAAAAAAATTCAAGCTAGGTGGTGAATTCTTGTTTGACTTCCTCCATTGAGGACTGCATGGTCATATTTATGGTTTTATTGATGGATGTATCAATGGAGGAAACATTGGCATTGAGTTGTTTCACTTCTTTTTGGGTCTCGAGGAGACAAAATTGCAAGGTGTTGAAGTGAGATTTCAGGTCTTGGTTATGGGTATGGGCCATGAGGATGGGTGAACTGAAAAGGGGCGGGCAGGGTCAATTTTTTTTCCAAAAAATGATATGGATGAATGTGATAAGGGCGAAGAGATGAATCCAATGGAATAGGTCTCAAATAACGGTGAAAAAATTTCCAGATTTTTTTTTTTCTTTTTACACCTGTGGAGTTATACTCCGATCTGAAGAATACTGCAGCGATGAAATCCCCAAATGCTTAACCAATAAGAAAAGTGTAGTGATTTGGCAACCCAAACACAGTTGCGCGTCAACAGATCCTGTTTGTTTTAATTTGTTTATGTTTCTATACCCCAAGGGCTAGGTATTCAAGGGTTCTACAGACAAGGGTTTGCCCTATGCTATAACTCTCTGATATATGTGCAGGGTCCAACAATAGTACTCGACCCAATATCTCACGGCACTAACTAACGAGGATAGACCGTACCCTTAGCTATACTACCCAGCTACCCAGGTACTGGAGAGTATCTTCCCAAGTGTTGTTCTTGGTGGCACTATAGTAGTTAGGTGGTCGATCGATTTATCTAAAGAGGGCTTCAGGAAATCTAGGTCAATCTGTACACAAGTGTTGTCTAATGCGCTACTACTCAAAGGGGTACCAATAGGGGTTACAAGGGTGGCCAACATATGTGTACTTAAGAACCACTTGTATTTCCTGCGTGTATGAATCCCTCAACCATGGGTTTATGCATGTAATGACAGATCTTTGTGGCTTAAAGATGTCGGAATACATATCTACCCTAAAAAAAAATCCCACAATTTCTACCAAGGAAAGTTCTCTGATACCAGTTGTAATATACCAGATATAAAAAGTATGCAGAACAAAAATAAAATGCTAGAAATGGCAGAATAATAGTAATATAACCAGCATAAGCTCCACAATAAAACATAAATGATATAAGAACAACAACAGAAATAGCACTTTGATTCAGAAAGAAATGTTCACGAGCCTCTTCAAGGGGGAAACCTCCAGTCGAGCAACGCTCTGTTACAATAATCTCCAAGCTAGGGTTTTCATACCCTCGACCCTTATTTATACTAAATATGTCTATCAAGAGAAGCATCTAGAGGAAGATCCTTCTAGAAGTGGAAGCTTCTATTAGGTCTTCCTACATCCACCTTATTCTATTTTATTGAAAGGCCTTATTAATATTGACCTTTATTACATCCAAATATATTGTTCTACCTATGTGCAGGTTAGGACCCTAAGAGTCTCATATTCGTTCTTTCAAGCTTAGCAATCATTCTAGGGAAATCCCATACTTCATGGTCCATAGATTTACAAAAAAGACAACTAGATATTCTACCAAGGCATTACTTAGCCAGAGGTCCCGGTCTTATGCAACTATAACAAAGGGTTAATCCCCGTTTTCTTTTAAATGATCCCCATCTTTTTCTGTACTGCGCACTAGGATCATAGTAGCTAACCTGAAAAAAATTATTTCTAGGATCCTGCATCCATTTGTTAGCCCAAACATTTTTTCTATGTATAGGTATAACATATCTTTCATTATTCTTATCAGATCTATTCATATCAAGTGCCCTAGTTTCCAAGCTAGGACAAATCTTATTAAACATACCTAGATCCATACTTTTGAAAAAAAAAATCCACTTACCTTACCTTTAACAAAGCATAGAGCTTACAGATCTTACCTTTTTCCCTCAGATTGGACTTCTTTTCTTAGCACAGAGCTTCACAGGTTAAGTAGAATGTTGTGCACTAGGGCAACAAATCTACGCACGGAGATTTCATAGTTTGAGGTCGGATCTTTGCACAAAGCTTCTTCTTCCTCAGGTCCCATCAATCACAGTTTTAGGTCAGATCTTTGCACAAATATTCTTCTTCCTCAATTCCTAGAAATCACAGTTTCAAGTCTTGGCAACAAAACCATTTGTTGGCACAGGGGATGACCCAGGGTTCAACGCTACAACAACACACCAACAAAATTCTAACTACTGGCCCTTTCGACAACACCTGCGAAGCAGATGAAGTCTCACCTGAGGTAGAGGCAGGGGTGGTTGCAGGAATCTAGTGTCTACAACCTTATATGGGACACAGATCTATGATTGTAACACCTTAACAGAGCACTTAACATCTACAGTTCATCATTATTTGACCAGTATCTACTACGCATATAAAACCCTAATTATAGATCATTGCAGTATTCGTCCAAATCTAGCATCTAGTATCACTTAGCATAAAGAGATATAGCAGATATAGCAGATTCAAGCACTAAGCACATTCGCATAGGTCATATCTAGAATCCATATACATTATTAAGCACAAAGCATCAACAGATCTATCTATCTATATCAAAGCACTTATCAAGTAAACAGATTAATACATCACATAAATCATAACAACACAATATGTATGTTGTTCACCCCCACCCTAGGGCTACGTCCACCAACTCTTCTCTTATTTATTATCCTTGGTCAAGCTTCTTATAGGCACATAGCATAAAAATCCTACTCCGCAGAAGACAGGAGATCTGTGTGCACTCCGCCAGATCCTCCTTCTTCGAGCTAGGGTACAACACCAAGCCCTTACACAGTCTCTTATAGTTACTTTCACTTAGCCTTGCAAGCCTCACACATTATGCACAAATCACTTACAATACTTCGATCACATAGATCGAACACTAGAACTTAGCACATTGGCCTTTCTTACATCACCTAGATTACTTATTTATACATTACAAAATCATGCCTATACATGGGTAAACCCATGGGATCACATTCCCATACTCGTTACATAAGCCCAAAACCCAAAAATGCCTAAAAAGGGGCCGAGATCCCGCAATCTCTGCTTCGTCTTGCGCTCCACCTTTGACAGTCTATCGAAGTCCCAAAAATAGGTCAAACATGACCAAGAATCCTCAAAACATGGTCAAGGGCCAAGAAGTATGTAGCCACATCTTTCCTGAGTTGTTTCTACATTTTTATTGGACCAATACCTGTGTGACTTCAGTGATCATGGGAGATCAAATTGTACTCCATTGTATACATATATCTTCAGATTGATTTTGAGACTAGTTTTACTGGGCCTTGTTCGTGACTATGACAACCTTTGGCATGTAACCACATTTGAATTTTCCTATTCATGGCCATGGACAGTTGTTTGGTATATTTTCACGTGGATCTACAGTGTAATTCAAATTGACAGCCATATATGCAAAGTCAGTACAGATTGTAATGAGAAACTAGTTTTTCCAGTTGGGTCCCCATTACTTCACTTCTGGGTTTTTATAATGTATTTTGGCCATTGCATATACTCCTCTGACCTCACACATTAGGGGGAATCTGTTATAAAAATATTTTCTTCATCCCATGCAATCTTTCACATAAGGCCTTTTTTCATTTCCCTATGTAGACTTGAAGTCCCGTTTTACAAATCCTAGAGCTAAAAATATAATTTTTCCACATATATGCACCTTGCCTACTCTACAACATGCATATACACAGGTTGCACCACTACAACCTGCATACATAGGGAAATGTGCCCAAAATTGAAAAATGGTGTCAGGTTTACATGTTGCGTCATGAGATCAATGATCCTTGACCTTCCATATACTGGAAACATTCTGACTCAACCCTTAAGTTCCACTTGAAGGCTATAAATGGGCCAAATCCAAGCTATGGAAAAGAGGAGAAAGAATTAAACTTTGAGAGAAAAGTTACTATGGAGGAATTATTCACTTCACATTGAGTCTGCATCCCTTTATCCTTTAAGTATGAACACATTGTTCATCCCCCAAGCTCTTCCCTTACTGATTGAGAACTTCATTGTCTCTCTTACATGAGATTTCCTTTGGTGGAGGATTGAAGTGGTGGAGGCCCAGCTAGAAGGAACTTAGTTTCTCGGTTCAAAATCATGCTGACATGAAAGTTTGTAACTTATTCACTTATGTTGATTATATCTTAATAGGAATACTTTTTTCTCGTCCGATTAATATCTTGCAAATATTTGAATTATTATTCCATGGGCATATTTGTTATGAATGTTGATGGATTATGCTATTGAATGTGCTAACATCATATATTATCACCATATGCTTGTGTTGCTTGGTTTTTGAGGACTAGTTACAGGTATATTTCTGTGGGTCAAGTGCTCAATGGTGGACTTCATCGAACTTCTAGATGAGGTAGGCCTTTTATCTTGTCTTGCTAGCATATTTTTTTATATATCATACCTGAGAATAAAGTTGATTTCTGCAGTCATTTCCATATGTTGTGGTTTACCCCTAGACATAGAGAGATTTTACTCATAATATATAGGAATATATAACCAAATCATCTCTTTACTAGCCTCTGTAGCAGTGACATACTCTGCAACTTCCATTGTTGAAAGTGAAACAACCTTTTTCAATTTTGAAATCCAACTCACTGTTGTTCCACCTATAGAAATGATCTGGATTATTTTCGGCACAAAATGAGAGAGGAGATATAATAAATAAATGTGTAGATATATCTCGTATATCCAATAATATAACAAAAATGTATCATATATGAAACCATAAACACAAAGATACAGTAATACACAATTTTATATTAATGAGCAAAAATGCACAAAGACTGTAAAAATACAGAGTGAAAGACTCGCTAGAATGGTGGTAGCTTATATCTAAGAATATATGTGATGGCTACTCACATTTTCAATACAATGAGGCTCCAAATGCCTTTTTATCATAAAGAAAATCCAAAGCCCTAACCCTGGAAGATGAAAATCCAACAGTTTTGTGGACCCCGTTTTGGGTAGTTTGGTGTATCAACTTCCCGAGGGCATAACTTTGGCATATGATCTCCGTTTGGGGCACACGATAGCTCGTTGGAAAGGTATCGTCGAGGAGATTCATTTTGGGGGATTAATCAAAGAATTGTTTTATATCCTTGAGAATATCGACCTCGAAAAACCTTAATTTAGGCACTTAAAATGCCCTCGGAAGTTAAAAATTGCTAAAAATAGTAAATTGCCAAAATTACTAGAAAACTGTTTTGAGTGAGTTGGAAAAGGTGGGTGGCCACCGATATCCACCTGGATCAAGAAAAAACATACCATGTGGTTCTCCTCCTACTATATATATCACCTATCATATCTAAATCAACATATCCATGTAGAACCAAAACATAATTCCTTAGTAGTAGTACCTCTCAAACACTTGAGGATCCACTTTACTGCCTTCCAATGCTCTTTACCTGGATTCTTCATATACCTTCTCACAACTCCCACTGCATGTGAAATATCTAGACTTGTGCACACCATCCCATACATCAAGCTGCCAATTTTTGATGAGTACGGAGCCTTGTACATGTAATCTATATACTCCTATGTCTTAGGACACATCTCCTTAGTCAGTTTGAAATGGTTGGCCAAAGGTGTACTAACAAGTTTTTCATCCTTCATTTTAAATATTTCCAACACCTTCTCTATGTACTCACCTTGAGACAATGTTAATTTGTGATTTCTCTTGTCTCTTGTTATTCTCATACCAAGGATTTTCTTTGAAGCACCAAAATCCTTCATCGCAAATGAATTAGCTAATTTTCTTTTATGCACATTTTTACCCTACATGTTAGATCTCACAGCAATCATGTCATCTACATATAATAATAATATAACAAGATTATATAGTTGTCATTATCTAATCTCTTAAAATAGACACAGTGGTCAGAACAACATCTACTATAACATTGTTTTGTCATAAACTTGTCAAATTTAAAATACCATTTCCTTGGAGCTTGATTTAGGCCATACAAGTTCTTCTTCAACATGCATACTAATTTATCCTTCTCTTTGACCTCATACCCATGCGGCTATCACATATAAATATCTTCCTCCAAATCCCTATGGAGAAAATTTGTCTTTACAATTAATTGTTCAAGGTGAAAATCTTCTACTGCTGCTAGACTTAAAATAGTTCTAATTGAAGTCATTTTAACAACATGAGAAATTGGTTCATCAAAATATATACCTTTTTCCTATGCAAATGCCTTTATAGCAAGTTTGGCCTCATACCTCATTTTTCCTCCATCTTCTTCCTTCAACTTGTATACCCATTTATTCTTCAATGATGTTCTACCTGTAGGCAACTGAACCAAGTCCCAAGTCTAGTTATGTACCAAGGCATCCATCTCCTCTTTCATTCCTTGCTCCCACATATTTCTGGTTTCTACATGCATTGCCTCCTCATATATTTTTGTCTCTCCAAAATCAATCAACAATAAATAATACATTTAAGGAGATTATCATTCAGGGGGTCTACTCAACCTAGTAGATTGTCTAATGTCACTTAAAAGAGTTTGAGGTGCTCAAGATTCTGGCATTTTCCACAAAAAATATGATTATGGGGATCTTGAGCAAGTTTGAGCTTTGAAGGGATTATAAAATTTCTTCAGTGAATCTCCAACCCACATTTTTAATGCATTACATAATTTTTCCATTACCTACAGATAATGATCCTCATCAAAATTTATATCGATATACTAACCAACTTTTTGTAGACAATAATGAACAAACCCTCTCACTCATGCCATGAAACCAAACAATCAACAAGCCTTAATGGCGAGGATAATTTTTGACATTGCATGGGAATCTTTGCAAAAAATAATTGATCTAAAATTAAAGCATCCAAAAACTACACCCAAACTAAAGACTCTTTTCACTACATTTTTATTAAGCTATAAATTCAAGGTTCCTTATTGCTTTGACATTGAACTATAAAAACAATTTTGAGCGCCATATTAAATTTTCAATACAATTATTCTTGGGTCTAACAATTTTATCAATGATGCCAACTCTATTTTTTTTTATAATCAATCCCTTTGATACCTAACTTACATGCACATGAAAAAACCTCTGACATATTGTGAATATTTCTTCTTTCCATTGGCATCACTAATGGGTAGTGAGCCATACTAGTGAATATTACTCTAAAGAATAAGTTTGTTGCAAACTACAATAATTGGAAACCAGGTTTTTTCATCAAAATCTTCATTGAACTTAGAAAATAAATTTCCACAATCTCTCTTTCTATTCAACTAATATTTGAACTAGAATGCAAATTTATACTTGGAAATGCATGAAGAAAATGGATCATATAGAGAATTCAAATCCAAGATTGAAAATAAAGATATAAATGATGAAGTATTTTAATTTATTAATGAAGAATATTTATGATATTTCATAATCATTCAACTCAATCATATTGACAACAAAATTTTAAAACATGAAAGATAAGGATATATTTATTAAATTATTTTGTGAAAGTATTCCCTTCATTATATTCTTTTACGCAAAGTAGTAATCAATTTTGCACATAGTTCATGCAATCTCCTTTCTTTGTAAAACAAGATTGAATACCATTCATGTGTGTAAGCGACCCAAAAATATCATGACATGAAAATAAAACTAGGAATACCAAGTATTCAACCGAAAATGGGTTAAATCCATTTCTTAATCAACAACTCTTCAATAAAACCATCAACACTAAACTAATGAATCCATTGCACATAAATGTGATGCAAGTAGTTGCTTCATTATCCGCCCTTTGAAAATCAAACCTCTTAGATAAAATAAAAAATTTAACATTCCATATATGATCTTACAAGAAATATACAAATATGTTGATATGCCCATGAAAAAAAAATAATAACAAACCAACAATAGATCTACAATGAGGATGAATGAAATGGAGACAATGGCAATTTACTTCATCCCTAGCACCATTTTTTAGTTAATAAAGCCTTGATGAGTTTCCATCTTGATCTCTTTGATTAATCACAAGTTATTTCCATTCATGATAGTAACAACATAATTTAAAATCATTTGAGTCTCTCCTAGGTAGTAAGAGGCATTGTGCACTTGCTCTAAGAGTGATATCACTTCATCAAGAGGTCAATTTGATCTGCAAATCCAATTGGCTAAGAGTAATGTTATGCTAAGTGCAAGCGATAGTTGTAAATACTTTTTGCTAAGTGCAAGTGGTTGTAAGAAGATGGTGTGTAGATTGTAAGAAGGCTTTTTGCTGTAACCTAGCTCGGGGAAGGAGGATCTGGCGAAGTGTGCGTAGATCTCCTGTCCTATGCAGAGTAGGATTTTGTGGCTCTGTGCATGTAGATGATTGACAAAAGACAATAAACAGAAGAAGAATTGGTGGGCGTAGCCCCAAGCTATGGGTGAACCATGTATATCCTGTGTTATGGTTTATTTTTGCATTATGGTTGTGATATTGTTCATATGATTTATGCTTTGTTCTTACCTTCATGAATGTTTAGATACATATGATATGATATATTAGTGCTTAGCCATGTGAATGAATGCTAGATCTAATTTATCTATATATGCTAAGTGCTTGAATGTGTTAGATATTGGTGAATACTGCATGGCTCTGTAATTAGGGTCTTATCTGCACTATGAATAAGGGTAAGTACTAATGAATGATAACTGCTAAGTGCTTTGCTAGGGTATTGTAATCACAGATCTGTGTCCCAGCTAGGTTGTAGACAATGGAGTCCTACAACCACCCCTGCCTCTACCTTGGGTGAGACTTCATCTGCTTCACAGGTGTTGCTGAAAGGTCCGGTAGTTAGCGTTTTTTTGGTGTGCTATTGAAGCATTGAACCCTAGGTCTACCCCTATGCCAACAACTTTCAAAGACATATCCTGTGCGGAGACCACGTGATCATGAGAGAGCCCTCTCCAGATCCGAAAGGCTAGTTTCAGGTCTCAAAGTTGGTTGAAAAATTTACCTTCGTTGTTTGTTTATCAGCCGAACAGATTTACGAAGTGATAACATTTTGGTGTTGTTGTCGGGGATGAAACTGAATAGATTTTCCATGGGAGAACAACTAACATTGTAGTTTTACCCTTGAGGGTAATAGAGGGACAAACATCCACACTGGTTGAAACCCTTACCCTGGAGACTCTAGTCCAAAAGACCAGTAGCTCCAAGTAGCATAGTTTAGGAACCCTGGCTTCAAAGATGATCTATACCAGAGAAAATCCTGACCCAAACCCCACAGAGCATGTGTATGACCCCAAGAATATTTTTCACAAGACTAGAGAGAAAGCATCAAACCCATTCTACTAAATGGATAGAAGCATGTCCTTACCCAAAGATGATGCACAGAGAATTGACGACCTTGAGTTTGACGAGTTATTTGAGAAAATCCTTTTAAAGTCTAAGTCATAAACCAACTTGGACGAGATTTTTTTCGATCCAAAAAAATTCCAATCCCTGATATCAAATAATATCCCTTAGAATATGAATCCTCCTAGAGCTATGGCTGTCAGATTTCCCCCCCTCATCCTGCCTTCCCAACTGCATGACTTGCCTCAGAATTACAACTAGAGAATCAGGCTCTACGACGCTGAAGGAAATGTTTCTACCTAGAGGCACCTAGACTGGTTTAATGATTTCGTCGACTTGGAGGAAGTGGACTATGCAGATGAAAAAATGAGGCTATTTGCGCAAAGCCTTTCGGGAGATGTAAGAAAATGGTTCAAATCCTTTTGTCCCGCGAGCATTCGAGACTTCGCCGCATTCGAGACTTTTTTCTTGAATAAATGGGGGGACAAGAAAAAACCTTTGCAGTTGTTAACACAGTACAATAATATGAGGAAAGCACTGGAATAAATAGTGCAGGAATTCTCAGCCCCTTTTTTGAAGGTGTGTTAGCACATAAACTAGTCAAGGTCTTGAGAGTTATGGTTTCTATCTAGGTTTATGATTTTTTCCTATTTTTCCTCCTTTTGCAGACCCAATCATAAGTTTACCTCTAGGATTGTAGTTTTCAGTGTTTTCCTTCATCTATTTGATTGACCCATTCTCCTTGTCGGTTCATCTGAGAAATATCATCCCTTAGCCTTTATGTTTTCCCTAAGGTCGATCACTTCTCCCTTTGCCTTGTCGCTGATCCTTCTATTCTCCCGAGCCCTCAGCTAGTCATCCAAGTAATTGTTCATAGGCCGCAACACTAAGAGTGGTCTAATATGGACTCAAATCAAGTGAGCGTAGGAATCAAAATTTCAAATGTTCTAAATTGTTCAACAAGGATTGCGAATTCCCAATTTGTAAAAGAGAAGATCTGGGCCATCCGATTGTGAAGAGCCGAGGGCCATTGATCTGACATCGACAATTTTCGGAGGATCGAGAATCAGGAGTTCAGGGTTCTCGTTGTAAAGGTGCATTCATAGCCTAAATTCTTGAGACCTGAAAAGCTGATGATTTAAATTTGAGCCACCAAATCAAGGGACACATGGTGCCAAATCAGTAGGATCAAGGGAAGCAAAACATGGTGCGAGACCTTGGAAACGTGAAATCGTGAAACGCCCGAGAATTGGGCCCATGGTATCATCACTTGGTCACATGGGAAGCAAGTCCAGAAAGAGGGGCCAACTCTCATCACATAGCCAATGTTTCATTTTTTCAGGGAAAGGATCATGGTTGTCCATTTTGAAGCAAGACTGACCATTGATCTCAAAGGTCGTTTCACGATTTCGGGCATCGCAATGTCAGAATCAAGTTGGAGTGAAGACTATCGAAAGGAAAAATCCCGATAACACCTTTGGATGAAATCTCCAGGTTGCGGCCCAAGGTCACATGCAAGATTGGAGCGATAGAGGGGAGCCATGCCAAAAGGCCGAGAGTGCCTGTGTTGAATGCATAAGAAAAGTAGCATGGCCCGAGATGCCGAGACCATTTTGAAGAAGTCATGGGCACCGCCACTGTCACACTATCACTATGAGATATACTACTGTAAACCTGTACCAATAAGTATGAACCATGCATCAACCTGTATTTAACCTGTAATCAACCTGTAATCAACCTGTACCATAAACAAGTGCATCAACCATGCACCAACCTGTAATCAACCT